>JAYRBW010009408.1:0-13410 GCA_036023295.1 Invenusta paracnida
GTTTCATTGTGTATTTCAATTGAGTTCTGATAATTATTAGGAGGTGCATGTGGACAGAAGCCAACCTTCAATATAACGATTACTATCATAATGGAAGATCCCAGCATGCCAACCCCACCAATCACCAAATAGGTGAGCTGGTAACTTCCAGAAGTATCCCGCAGACAACCTGTGTAAAAGGAACAAAAAACATTGCATTCAATTTAGAAATGAAATATTTATTGATATAGTCGGTGATATGAATATTTTATAATCATTGTATAGGGTTGTTCATAATTACCTAATAAATTTGAGAAAAATTATATGCTTTCTAAAAAACATTGCATACACCTTTAAAACACAGCAGTTAAAATGAATATGTTAATAACAATTAACAAAATAATTAGTTCAGGTGTTCCAAGCAACCTCTATTAACCTGTACTTTCAATTCTCAAGTCGCGACACAACAGAATGACAAGTTTTCTTACTTGGTAATAATGAACAACCCTATATATACTCTCACATAATTCATGGGCTTCAGCCTATAAAACAACGAAACTAATGTAATAATTATTTAGATATTGGCAACATAGTAAATAGGTATTAGCTATGAACAATGAATAATCCGATTTTATCCTTTAGAATATTTCTATGACTATCACGTGTCATAATTATACATCTATGATAACATTTAAATCATTCAAAATATACCATGTTTTGATCTGTAAAATCACATCAATGGATAATCAAGCAGTAGATAGTGTATCTATTCATGGAAGGTTATTTAAAAGTAAATTAAATAAATATATCTCTGTGGTTTTCTTCAACTGAAAAAGGGATAACAAAATTGAATTTCATCTACAAAACAATAACTTTACGATGAAAATTATATATTTAAAACGAAACGTAATTTTGTTAGTGGCCCAATGGGTAAAAATACGATTCACTTTTTAAGCCTCAAATCGAATATATATATACATAGTACACAAAATAAATACAATATACAATATATTTTCTTCATTTCCCTAGAATAGCATATTTAGACACGGTTAAATCCACCTTTTTGGTGTTTAGCTGCACTAATTTTTTAAGGATTTTGACACCACATGAGGTCATGGCAGCTACGTATTAAGGAATTTACACGCACCGAGAACTTTGCAATTGTTTATAGAAATATTGTTTTATTTCACTTGTCTAGACTTGTCTAGAGAGCACATGATGAATTTTACAATTTTAAAGTAAACGGAATAAGTATATAATAAGACTTTAACAAATATTTAATTTATAATTTTACATTTCTATGTATAATTTTGGTGGAAGAGTAGTTGTTAAATAGGTATATATTTATTATAAAAAATCAGAGTAAAATAATTAGGAACATTGCATTATTAGTGATATAAAGTACTGAAATATAAATAAATGCAACATTAAAATAATACTTGCACATTCGAATAAAAACATATAATACATTATATAGAATTAAAATTTAAGTCAGAATCCAAGATATTTTTCAATATAGGGTTATGAGATAAGTATGTATATGCACCATAATGCTTTTGAATAGTGAATTAATACTTATTCTGTTATATGAATTAAATGTAATACTAATTAAATTTTAATGTACTATGTCTTTTTACAAAACATTTTGGGATGCTTAAAAAAAAATATATATATATATTGTATTAATGTTATCAATTTATAATTAAAGTGCAATTGAAAAAGCTATGTTATTAAACATTATTTGATACACGGAGGAAATTAGAAAAAAATCCAAAAATTCAATAAAACTATTCGTTGAAAATGTATTTTATGTTAAAAACAAACATCGCATTGATCATATTTAAAATATAACAAATGTTATACATAATGAGCCAACATTAATAGTAACATTTTTATAACAGTACAAATTTTACAGATATATGCAAAGGCGATTGGTTTAAAATAACGATCACTAAAACAGTCTTTAACACATTAATTATATTAGAAGACAGCTATACATTACCTAATAATAAATGAATAGTAAGATGCATCTATTGGCTTATTAAGTATTCATAGTTATCAATTTTATGTGAGGTGTGCGATGAAAATTAAATTTGCTTTTCTAGAAAATAGTCTCATCATAAACTTCTTCAAAAGATGTTTTCCTTCAAAAGTACAAAAATTCTTTCGTTTTCGAAAATTCACTTACCTGCAAATGGGAGGCCAACAAGTACACCAACTCCACGGAAAAAGAAAAATACTCCGATGGTTGAAGGCAGAAGTTCCTCAGGGACCAAATCACGAAGAATAACAGTCATTTGCGATATGCTGACACCTAGGAAAACACTGGAGAACCCAATTAAAAGGAGAAAGGCATGAAAAGAGCTACATAGAGCTGTCAACATTCCAAAAATTGAAAATATTCCTTGACAAATACTCCATATTATTGGCCTGAATGGCCGAACCTGAGAGTGGTCCATGATGAATCCGATGGGAAAACGACAGCAAAGGCTCACTATCCCGTCAAAACTGAGTAGAACTAGGGCTTCATTGGATGGAACCTATAATTAGTAAGACATGAATATATAGATCAATAGAGAAAATATTTAATCTTAGTTATATTTAGGTAGAACACTTACCCCTGTGTGCTCGGCAAAGTTTTTCAAGAATATATAGTAAGGTTTAAGAGAGGATCCGAATAAAAGAGAACCAAACATAAATGCAATTATCTGATAGTCTTTGATAACTTCACCAAAACGGGTTCGTTTCCACATTTTTGTAAGAATAAATTCCTCTTTGATTTTCTCCCTCGAGGCTTTGCTTTCATTTTCGAATTTTCTGTATAAATACATTGCAAAAAATGTTATATAATAAATACAGAAATGAATGACGAAGACAAATAGTAACTCTAATTTACACATTATCTTCAGTAGCAATTTGTAATTTCCGATGCTTCACTCACAACTTTTTCGGTGGAGAGAAGTAGACTGCTCCACAGACAACAAGTTGGAGAGTAAGTCCAGCAGAGATGATCATAGATCCATGCATTGTGTACTCACGGATGAGAAGATCAACAAAATAAACCATTGATAATATACCAACACCAGAGCCACTGGTACAAATTGCCATTGCCAAGGATAGCCGGTCAACAAAGTATTCATTAATAATCAATATTCCGGCAGTGTAACAAATGGTATGAGAGATGCCTATAAACACAGAAATATTTTATATAAAAATGACATAGAATTTCTCAATGAGATTATTAGTAAAATATTAAATTTATAAATTAGTGAACGTCAGGTGGTAATTTTTGTACAAATAGAATTATAACATTAAAATAAAATAAACACTAAATAATCATTATCATAATCATACCATATCATTGTATGATCAAGTAAAAACATTTACACTACCTGAAAGTCACAATTAAAAAAATATAACAAACCGAATCCTTTATTAATAATTAGTAATATCTTTAAAGGTGTGAATATATTTAGCTACTACACCAATAAATCTTGATTAAAATTGAGCTGATTAACTTGTTTATATTAATAATGTTAATTTATAAAACAACATCACAGTATGTTTGTAAATAGAATAATTTGTAAACAAATATTTCTAACCAAGACAGATTCCAAATACAATTAGCATGAGTATGAAATTGTTGATTAAAGAGCTTGTGAGATAGCATGCTGTAGCACAGAGACCACCAATCATAGCTACTCTTTGGATTTTGAACTGAGTGCATAGAGTAACAGCCAGAGGACCTAGAGAGACAGAAAAGAAAAATATATAGTAATATACTTCTTTTGAGACAACTTTAAATTTAATTTTAGAAGATATAATACACAAGTTATTAAATGAAGGTCACATCAAACTATCAAATAAATTGTAAAATTTTGCGAAATAATTGTGCCTTCACACATATAATGAGTAGCATTTAGCATTTAGCCCAAAATATGTGTGTATGCATATACATCAATATATATGTGTATACATATATCAATATTAATAAAAACTGATTAACAAGTGACAAATGTTGATTGTAAGCATGCATGCATTGCTATGTCCCTTACAGTTTAGAAAAACACATATGTTTATAGATAAATGAACTTGCCCAAAATAAGTCTAAGAGCAGTAGTAATTGCTCCAATTGAACTAGTGGCTGCAGTTGATGTCCCAAATTTAATTTCAAATTCAATAAGCCAAAGAGCAAAAGCTCTTTCCAATCCACCAATTATAAAATGCATAAAGAACACAGCAATAACACAAACCCATGCCCATCCATTGTCTTGATGTGGGGCTGGTGTTTTCTGTTTAGCTAAGTTGAAAAATAAAGTTGGAGATAATACTAGCATGACAATTTTGATATGATTAGTAAGAATAACAAGATTTATTATTATATTATATAAATAAATAATTATATATATCCCAATTTGTATAATATAATAAACAAATGAATTAAATAAGTAAACATAGATATATTAACAGTAAACTTTATATTCAAAAGATATAACTATAATTGGTCAAATAAAAAAGTTATACATAATACATTCCAAATAAATTTAAGTTTTTTAATTACAAAAAATTAATATAACATTGCTTTATTCAAACATATATAAAAATACTGTTAACTAATTTTATTATTATTATTATAGCATAGCATACATATATTTTTGAATAACAGGATGGTTAGCAATGTGATAGGATGATTATTATTGGCAACCAATTATGACACAAACTAGTTTCAAACTGGTTAGGATCAACTAATGACTATTGAAATGCTTTAAACCCGTTATTAAATAATTATTCTAACAATATATTAATGTTACAAAAGTGTAAATTAATATTAAAGGAAAATTGTAAAACATAAGAAGGTAATTTTAAAAATGGAACCAATAAAAAATAATATACTAATTTTAATTATACTAATAAATATTTCATCAATCTAGAATATACATGAGAATTATTTCATATGAAAATCCGTCTAGTTCAAATCTGGTTAAACCAATTTTGAACTTGCAAGTCTAATTTTTAATTTTTCTTATGATAAAAACTAATAAAATTATAACATATTATATGTTATCAATTTTTTTTTAGGTGTATTAAATGACATTTTTATATAATATATTAGTATAACATATATTTGATCAAGCAATAATACAATATATATTAATTATTATTTTATATGAAAACTGGTCTACTTCAAAATTGTGTCAATAAGTTCTGAACTTACTGACCAACTATCTAGCCCTAAATTAAACTGAATTAATGATTATTTAAATAATATTAATTTATTATACATATAGTTTGATTAAATATGTATTTTAGAACTGCTTTACTATATTAGTAATAAATGCAATAATTAATATAATTTTAATTAATAATAAATTGATTATAAAAATAAAATGTAGGAAACAATTACTTTAGAATTGCTCTACATACTATTATTAACAGAAAGAACTGCTGATGAAAGGATTATTTCCAAGATTTTTATCGCGATCTCAACAACAAATGAAATATATTTAATTAATTATTTAAAATTATCTGGAAAACTAAATGAAATTAAACTAAACTAAATATTAATGTTATATACTATTAGAAAATTCATATCATTTATGAACTGAATACAGTACCATTTTCAAACTGTATATATCATTGGAAATGTTTAACTCTGTTTTATCTTTTGCAAATGGTATAGGATGTATAAAATCATTAATGGTTGATACCATTTATAAATAGAAAATATTAACGTGGTTTACTATAAAAAAAAATTAATTTGTGAAATATAAATAATGTTAAAGAATAGTATAAAAACTCAATTTTTATTAACTATCTTTTATTGAAAATTAGAACTTTTCAATTTGAGAATCATACATATAGTTAACAAATGTTGATATATACAAAACATTTAAAGTATTACATTTTTTTCATATCTGTAAATT
The DNA here is from genome assembly GCA_036023295.1 of Invenusta paracnida. Taxonomy (NCBI): domain Eukaryota; kingdom Metazoa; phylum Platyhelminthes; order Proseriata; family Coelogynoporidae; genus Invenusta; species Invenusta paracnida. The sequence goes on from JAYRBW010009408.1 coordinate 5,904, forward strand.
ATATTTCTATTGATGAATAAATATATAAACACAATTTTTTTAAATCAAAGTTATTTTAATCTTGCTAACTGTACATATCATTGATAAATATTGATTTAAAAGATTTTAAGTATGATATATGTTTTTTTATTATTCTCTTATTATTAACAAATTTGAAAATTAAATTTTTATATTTAACAATGGTCTAATGTGAATGGTATGGTATGGTATGGTATTGTGTGTATTCATCAATGGTACACACTGTTCACAAATTGTATGCACTCTTAATTTATGGTTCATTAATCATCAACTATATATATATATATGGTTTATGAATGATATATGTACAGTTTGCAAATGGTATGAATTTGTCAATGGAATGCAATATATATGTAACAGTAGTTTATAACATTTATTTTACAATATAGTGGTATATAGATTTATTTGAATCTAACAATTTACTAATAATATAATAGAAATGGATTTATGTGATTCTACCAATTTACCAATAATATAATATATTAGTCTAATATTATACTAGTTATATTAATATTATTAACAATAATATTGGTGACATCATTCTCTATAACCTTAACAGATTACTATCATTTTCCATCTATGGTTATTTCAGCTTATATTGAGGAGGAAAGGGTATTTATATATGAATTATATGTATACATTTAACAGCTCCATGTGTGTATAATTATAGAAATGAGACATCTTTTGTAGTGACTGAGAAATATAAATTGAGTGACTATTGAACAATTAAGCATGAATAGTCCATTCAAGCCAAAGGTATTTATTATTGATTTATATATTATATTGATTTAACCATTGAGTAATTATACACAGAGATTCCTTTATTATTGATTTTATATTTATAATATTGAAAATTATTGATAATAGAACATTTTTTTTTCAATAAATTCTATACATATAGGAATAGAAAATGTTCCAAATCATTTGTTCTCTCAGAGATATTATACTTAAGCATTATTTTATAAAAACTTTATAATAGTAAAATAGTAATATTGAACTGTATACATATATAATAACCAAGAGAGATGAATATCTGAAATATCAATACCTAATCCAGTTATTTAAAAAATAAAATTGCAAAATAAAGTTTAATAGCTTATCTTATTTAGTATATTGTTAATTGTTTGTTTCAAAATGTCCCTAATTATTTCTTTAATATTCTTATCATTATAAGAAGTTGTATGCTTCCTTATTGATTCAATAAAAAATGCAGAAGTCTACTTGAAAATTATAGTATAATAATGTATCCTATTAATAGATTTATTCAAAGATTATGAATCTGTGTATATGCCTAATATGTTGTTTCCTTTGACAACATTTTCATATTATAGTGTAAGTAACTATATTTATAGTAATGTACAATTGATTTCACTTAAACTTAATAATAATGTTAATAATTTACCAAATACAGTGCATTATAATGATAAATTAATTATAATTATATATCTAAGTATACCTTTATTATATACACTTTGCATATTAAATTCTCCTAATTATGCAAATATTCAAATTGTTTACCATCATTGCTGACACATTCCTATAACCGGGCTCCAACACTCATGCACACTTCTTGGCAAAGTTCTTTATTTGCATCAATATCTGCAAATGCCTCCATAATGAATTGTTTTAAGTCATCAATGCAATGAGGTTTATGGAAGAAAACTTTGTCCTTGATCATTCCCCATGGGAAGAAATCCATCCGGGTTAGGTCCGAGGATCTCAGCGGGCAATCAATGGGCACACAACAACCAATCCATCTCTTGGGAAATGCCTGGTTGAGAAGAGTGTGCACAATGCAATCAGGCCATCCACTTTTTGGAGCATTACTAACAGAGCCAGTGTGGTCAAATTTGCCATGTATTAAATAAATGGTCTGCCTTCTGGGGAGATCATTTGGCGATTGTAGAGTTCTTGGCTGTAATTTAATTTTTTTTTGGAAAATAAAGAAAATGTAAAAAAACAAAAATAAATGTAATTAACAAGTAACCCCTATACACTATTAAAAGTTGGTGGCCACTTGCGGCTGCAACTACACAATGATGATGGGCCCTTGTGCCCTGTCCAGGTGTCCTTTAGGGCAACAAAGGCCCTCATTTGGAGGCAAGTCAGGGACCCAGACCCAGTCCATGAGCATACTCACCTCATGTACACTGCCACTCCCCAGCCAGTGGGTTTATCTTGCTGAGCAGAGATGTTTCTTGCGCAGCTTAGAAGTGGACACTGTTGCATGCTGGCTGCATACCAAGCCTGCATGGACATAGGCATGCCTCCAGTTTGCCCTCACTGTGTGGAGGACAAGGAGTCCCTGGGGCATTGGCTCCAGGACTGCCCTGCTCACTTAGGCCAGCATTTCAGGGCACTTGGGATCGGTATTCCCCCTCTGTCCATGCTGACGGAGAACCCAGTGGTGGTGGCCTTGTATCTACAGGGACTTGGGCTCATTTGACGGGGGGGTACCACCTGCCTACCAACCAACCAACCACACCACAATTATCAAGCATCTCACTATCCTTTACAATAGTATTACAATATATAAATTTAATTGAATTTATTTTTTGTTTTATTTACATTTTATTTTCATTTTTTTTTTAATTTATGGCCAAGAACTCCACAATTGCCAATCATTTTAGTATTCTGCCTGCCAGTTTGTACTGTCTCTGTATTTTCATGTTTCAATATTGTTTTAATATCCACTTTTGTTGGTTAATATCTAAATTTCCAGCCATTTTAAACATAAATAAAACATTTCAATACAAACTGTCAACCTACTTTTGGGCCACCTTAAGCCATATTTATAATATTTATTATTTAAAATGTAATCATTATTTAGATGTTATAAAAGGTTTAACTAATGTAAATGTGTATGCCTATGTATATATTTTTACATGTTTTACTATTAAACATAGCCTTCCTATTAATCCAGGCCAAAATGACCATACATAGGTTAAAATGACCAGTTATAGTCAGTACCAACTTTGTCTATGCCTATGCCATGGTATATAATTAATGTGGGGATGCCACATTTTAGCATCCCAAACTATTTCTATTCAAATTTTGGAAATTTAGAATCCAAAATTATTTGTTTGGTAATGGCAAATAAAAATTTATTTTCTTATAGGTATATTACTTGTAGTTATTTTCTTCAAAAGTTTGCACAAACTAGTTAAACTAATTTTGAGCAATGATTAATTATTAAATTAATGTTTGAACTATTTGAAAAAACTTTAGTCAATATATTTATAACTATTTGTAAATTAATTGATATATTATTTGTTTATTTAGCATAAGATTTTACCAAAAATTTTCAATAAATAATTTGGGATGCTAAATTACCAAAATTTGAATAGAAATAATTTGAGATGCTAAAATACGGGATTGTCACACATTCATCTCCAACTATATCTTGGGAGCTACTCAACCTATGGCTACAACTACAAGAATGATATATACACATTGATCAAAAGCTTATTAAATTTTAGCCTTTAGCTTAAAGGCTAAAATATAATCCATTGACATAATAACTTTTGAAAGAATGAATTAAATTAAATTTGGAAAGAATTTGTATTCATAAAGTTTAGGAATACAAATTCTTTCCAAATTTAATTTCATTCATTCCTTCAAAAGTTATTATGTCATAAAGGATTACTATACATATAATTACATGTAAACACATTCATCTCCAATGTTGTCATAACTTTTGAAGGAATTAATTTAATTTTTTGTATTCCTACATTTGATAAGCTTTTGATTGATCTGATGTATATATCATTCCTGTAAGTGAAGTATTTTCCGAGATAAAGTTGGAGATGAATGTGTTTACATGTAATTATTTATATGTATAGTAATCCTCAAATTCAATGACATCAAAACTTTTAAAGGAATAAATTAAATTAAATTTGGAAAGAATTTGTATTCCTAAAATTCAATAAGCTCTCGAGTGATATGAAATTCAGCTTTGTAGGCCAAATATTTCCCGAGATAAAGTTGGAGATGAATGTAGAGATAAATCTGGAGATGAATCTGGAAAAAAGGTATAAGATGTCAAAATTTCTCTAAAAATGTTAAAGCCAAAGGCACTCACAAATATATATTATACTTTTAGCGTGGCGGGTTGGTTAAAAACATTATATACATATACATATATAATATATTAATAAGTAATAATATTAATATACATTATATATAATATATATAAATTAAAGAAAACATACATTTTTGTTTAATTTTTTTTTTCCTGTTGTGTTAAAAATTTACATAAAAAATATGTTTTACTGTGTCAATGTCGTAAATCCCTTATTTGTTGCAATAAAATGTTGCAGCCTAATTGGCGAAGAATCTTGCAAAGCGCGCGAGACAGTTTTCCAGCCGAATATTCACCACTTATAAAGCGTTTGACAGAGATTTTACAAGGTCTGTCGCGCAATGTCAAATCGCCTGGCAACGATTTGTTTCAATAAATACTCCTATTTTTGTACAGTTTTGGACACAACGAACTTTACTCTGATAATAAAGTTATTGTTCTTAGAAATAATCTCTTCTCTAGACTTGCGAGACGTTGCGTGAACACAGAACGCTGATAGAAAAGAAGAATTATAAAAGGTAAGTAAAGGGAAAATGGCTGTTCCTACAAATATGAATAATTTTATGACGTTAGTTAGGTTTTTAACAATCAGTGTTAAAGACATGACTGGTGTACAGAAAAATCAGCGGCCAATGGCTTTTGGTCAATCCACACATTTAAAACCGGCCGCTTATATTCCGAACCAGGATTAGACTTTGTCGTTAAATCGATTTCAGACTTATCTAGAAACGTGACTGAGGCACAAAGGCGAGCTTTATTAATTGGGAGATTGTAAGACGTAGCATTACAAACGTTATATGCAGTTGAACCAGGTTTAGATGATCAAACATATGCGGAGATGATTGAAACACTTAAAGAACGTTTCCAAGAAGCCGAAGGAGACTGATATGATCACGGACATAAATTTCATAATATTACACAAAATTTACCGAATCGTTGGATGAATATTTCACACGAGTTAGCGTGATGGTGCACCATGCTTTTCCACAAAGGAGAGAGATCTTTCTAGACGAGATGGTGATGTATAGAATTATTTATTTTAGGGATGGCTTCATTCTCAATCAAAGAAATTCTTATGAGTCGGACTTACGATAACGCAAATCAGGCTTTAAAAAACGCCAAAAGTTACTATAGCACAGGAAATATGTAGTATAACGGTGGAAAAATCGCTTATTGTGAAGAAGATTTTTAACACTATCGTAAAAGACAAAAATGTCACGTTTATACTGCGACAGGCAGTTGAACGAAATCCACCAGCATCCCCACCCCCCCCCCTTCTAGAGCTGCAGCTATTACGACAAAATAGGACACGGCTGGAAAGAGTGTATAATGTATAAAGTCAGTTTACAAGGGGAGACAGCGGAAACCCAGAGAACTCAAAGATAGCAAAGAAGAGCAAATTCAAATGTTTTTACTGTGGTTTACCCAGACACAAGGCAGCAACTACTGTCGACATCAAGCAAGGCAAAATAATCAAGAGGACCAAGGGGAAAATCGATGTTCGCGATGGACTCTACCGAGAGACAGGTCACCGGCGGCCAGACCAGGAAACTTCTTACCTTAAGACAAATTTGGACAAGGAAGCCGCCAATCAACACAGTTGTTCCACATCACCGGTGGGAAACGGAGGCGGGGATTTGGAGACAATTATCGGCTTCCCATACAGTCCCGACATTCCAGCCAGGAGGCCAATCTCGCCAATAACAACGCCCTTAATCCACCATGTGGCTACTTTAAAAAAAAATGCCAGATGAAGCAGAGAAGAGAAATTTACCATATACCTTCTCACCCGAAACTGACAGAATAGCCCGAATAAATAATCACCCTATCAATTATTTAGTAGATACAGGAGCAGGGGTAAGTCTACTCAGAGCTGACATCTTTGAACGGAAATTAAAACTCTAAATCTCATTAAAAATACCCCGTCTATGTTATTGTATTCCGCGTCGGGACATCCAATTGTACCTACCTACAGGCCTACCCCTGTGACGAACAACTAGTTACAGATGGACACATATTAACAACTACCGAAGAAAACAGTCGGAAGAGGCAGGACTCAAAAAAGCGGATGACTGATCTACAACTTCATTAGAGCCCTATTTCGTCATTTCAACAGGAAAATGTCAAAGAAATCCTAAATAAATACAGTGATGATTCTCTCACTCAGACAGCGAGTTGGGAACAGCTAATCTTGTACAACATACTATATAGACACCAGAGATGCCATCCCGGTGCGTGTAGCACGAAGGAGAATCTTCCTCCATAGACAAACCATGATAAGTGATTTGGTTTCAGACATGGAGACTAGAGGAATTATTAGACAATCAGACAGAGAATAATTATTTTTCTTAATTATTTAATTTTATAATTATTTACAAATTGATTTCCTTCAAATGACAAAAAAAAACTTGGGTAACATTATGTACCAGATTACCTCCCGTGACAGAAATCTTTTAATTGGTTGAATAATTGACCTAGATTTGTAATAATTCATTCTCTGTCACAATGAAGGAATTGACAACTTTTGTTAGCATTTTTGCCTTATCTATGTAAATTGGTTATACCTAGTATATAATAAATATAATGTTCCTATTGTATTAACTTTTTCAAGTATTTTATGTTGACGTTCATTATATGCAAAGATATACATACGGTATACGCATATAATATTACTTTTTAGAAATAATATATTATTGATTTTCTTATTTGTTATGTTATAGGTATTGCATTAATTAGAAATTGAATACCATATATGTCAATTATTGGACTTTCCGGATTGTTTTGAATGACAATTTGTTTTTCCAAAAGTATATGATAAAGTTATTAACTTTCAAACTCATAAATAATAATAGTAAAAAGATGCGACACCTCTTAATAATCAAGTACCTACACTTATATGTTATAAAATACACATAAAATAACACCAAAGGTTATGTTTCTATATTATTGCTTTATTGAATTATACAGTATCTGATGAAAATATTCTGATAAAGTAATTAATATTAAATTCATTACTGCATTTTGTTTTTAAGTTAAATTAGACGTTTTCTCTTATTTATTCTTTTTTTTTTTATTGTTTTTCGAATTTTCCACAACAATATGTTTTAATTTTATTTTTAACCAACATACATATAGTTTATATTTTAAAATTAAATGTAACAAATTATTATATTGTAAATTCAACAGAGATAATTCATGTCTCACATTACAATTAAAATGTCCTGTAAGTAATGGTGGTTTTGCTAATACATGAAATTCAAACCTAATCAGTCCAGTGAAAGTTTCCTGTAACAGTATTTCTAAATAAATAGTTATCTCTCATTTTCAGTAAGTGTCAAGCACTGGCCTCCTAATTTTGAAACAGAAGTTGTTAACTTCCACACAAGGCCAAAATATCCACCCCTCCCT
>JAYRBW010009419.1:0-13409 GCA_036023295.1 Invenusta paracnida
TGGATTTTGAAAATTGAATATATTTTTTTTTTTTATAAACGGGATTTTTTTCAAGATCACGTTACCATCCTACAGTGTGTTACCAAGGTCACGTGACCATCCTACAGGTCTTACCAAGGTCACGTGACCATCCTACAGGTGTTACCAAGGTCACGTGACCATCCTACAGGGTGCACAATAGTTAATATAGCGCTAAAAGTAGTAAAATTTTATTTTAAAATTTCATAAAAAATGCCAGCGAAAATAGAAAAGGGAGGCCGAATTGCTCCCCCCGTTATGGATAGGGTTCACAAGGCGATAAATACCATGTTTTCAGACATGTTTTACAATGTAGTCCTTGCAGTTTATATTTAAATTTAGGAAATATCTAAAAACATGTAATATAAATATTCCATTATAATTACTCAATTTATTTATCTAAAACATAACAAAATAATTTACATAAAAATAACCTATTGTTCAGCTAGCTATATAATTCATAGGGAAATTATTTGATAAAAAAACATATTATTATTATCAAAGGTCTCTTTTAAAATATATTACTCAGTAATATTTATTAGTTTTCTTAGAAAAAAGAATTTTTTTATTGAAGCTTATGTATATTCGTTTTGTCGAAGAATGTATAATAAGATACATATTAATAATAATATAAAAAATTGATTGATTAAAGCCGACATTAATTTTTACAAATTGCGACAAAAATTCTAGTAAGTTTAGTTAATGGTTGACATGAATTCAAGAAGCTTGTAATATAGGGGAGAGTGGTGCAAAAAACAGACATCTTAAGAATTGTTTTTAATATAAAACGAATATAGATTATTATATTTAACGTTAATAATGTGAATTGTTAATTAAAATGTGTACCTATTAAATATTTTTTAAAGGCAGATAATATTCGCAATATATCTTTTAAAATATAAATATTAAAACATATTAAATTTTATGTTCCAAATAATGACGGGGACAACCGGGTAAGTACGTCAACAGTGTCACCGTCAGCTCAAACACAACTATACAGCTCTTTTTAGCAGTATATTTAACGTTTTCGACTTAAGCCTATCTACCCGGGCTATTTGACGCACTCAGAAAATTCGTCGTTGATAAAGCTTTGAAACTTGGTATGTTGGTGAACCAAAGTGTTTGTAGATTTGTTTCCGTTAAAATTAATTATAATAATGTGAAATAAAAAAAAATTGTGGGAGTAGAAAATAAGAATATATTTATTAACATTATTTTATTTTTATGTTCATTTTATCTATAATGAATATTACAATTTAAAAATAAACAAAAATTATAATAAAAACATTTTTTCTTCTTCTGAATTTCGGTACTTCAAAAATCATTGCTCAAAAAGAGAACTGGTCGGTCTTATCAATTTTTCTCCTAAAAGATCCTACCACTTTCAGTGTATCCAACAAGTAAAAAGATGAAAGGAGAATCTTCAGGACGAAAGCTAAAGCCGTTGTGTCCTACTCGGGGGACCTGTCGAAATGGCTCTATCAAAGCAGTCTTAGACAATTTCTTGGCCCTACTTCAAACCCCTTCATCAAGTGAATGATGGTAGCTACGATGAATACGGTCGCAAAGCTGGTGGTCTGGCAACTTTGATGGAGAAGTTTAGTGTTAGTATTTCGGCCTTCGCCTGTCTCACATGATATTCAGTGCTACAGAGCAGTTGTCAACATCGATTCAATCAAAGAACATCACGATTAAAGAAGCCCACAGTGGAATCGCAATGCATGACAAAGTCGTATTATAGTCGACAGCGTGATGACGAGCAGTTTTGCTTATTCTACGACTCCATTGTACAAGAAGCTAACGGAAAGACAGATGCTCACGTACTGCCTCGGTACAGAAAGATGCCAGCACGTTATGATGATGGATCTCAGCCTCACGCCTTTCAGACACCTCGAGAGTACTTCAGAATACAATACTTTCATGCATTGGACGCGGCAATAGGGGAAATGGAAAGAAAGACCGGTCAGGAAAGCTTGACATTGCGTTGGCTGGAGAGATGGAAGACCTGCTGGTAGAAAGTGCGAATGGAAACATCCTGGAGGCCTCGGAGAAACTTGTCTAGATATGCTCAACAGACATTGACTTCGCCCGGTTGAAGGTGCAACTCGCCATGTTACCGGAACTTGTAAGAACTGACAGTTGCATAAAAAATGTAACAACAGTGCGCACACTTTGTCATTTCTTGGAGTCGTCGCCTTTTCGAAAAAACTTGTCAGTGAAATTGACAAATTGATAAAGTTGTATTTTACGATCCCCAATTACCTCCACTAAACAGCCGAACGTTCGTTTCCAGCGCTGAGACGTATTAAAACCTATCTCCGATCGACTGTCACTCAAGAAATGCTAAACAATACATTACTTCTGAACATCTTGAAAGAAAAAACAGATGAACTGGATGAAAATGAAAGCGCCAAATTACTCATAGAGTGTAAAATTATTTTGGATCTTTTGTCTAAATACGTTATTCCAACTTCAATGTTAGTGAACGGTTACTTATTTTACAAGTAGTTCTTTGCATATTCGTTTCCATTTGCTTAGTACTTTTCGGACACCCTGTACATGTAATTACTTTCTATCATATAAAAGTGATCAAGTTTTTAATGTGAACTATTTTTCAGTTTGTTAACTATTCAATTTCGTTTTATGGTATATTTTAGTGTTTATACACGCTATGATTCTTTACATGTTCTCCTATCATGTAGCATTTTTTTGCATTATAACCTTCCTTATTCGTCTTTTTTGGTTCTGTATTTTGAACAAATTGGTGCCCCCCCCCTAATAATTATGTTGTTCCTTCTACGCACCTGCCCCGGTCGCGGAGGGTTAAGAGAGAAGATGATTTTCTTTGATGAGAAAGTCGCTGTTCAAATTTTGAATTTACGTTCCAAAATTGATTTACTATTGATTTACGTCTACATGAGCAATATTACATAATATACATAATTGGGTGTCATTGTCGAAATTTATTATACTTTTCACGTTTCTAAGTGAATAAAAGCGGCAGACAACTCCATTATAATCCGCAAGGATTGAATCTCATCTAAACATATAAAATATGTTATTTTTGGTGCAGTCTGATTGTTCCTCCTTTGTGTAAATTAAAGCCATATTAAAACTAATTAACCAAATAAATAAAAGTAGAAGCAAACATATTCACCGAATATTGAATCATTTTACGCATTATATTAAATTCATTTTATAAACAAAAGGTAGATCCTGCAACACTTTCAAGGCCCTAGCATGTACATTGATTATCATCTCAAGAAATTGCTCATTGCAGTACTTTTAGTCACCCTCGATATCAATTGATTTGAGCTCTGCGCAAGCTCTATGATCACATATACATACATAGTGCGCACTTAGTTACTCCTTTGAAATATAGAAAAACAGTGGAATACAAGACAAATTCATTTTGCTTTCTAGGTTCTTGAAGTATGTTTTCATGCTTTGATGCATGTACTTTGTACAAGATGACTGGATAATTATACATGCGAATTGATATTTGTGTACATAAGTAAGTAACACGCAAAACATCTATCAAGATGAATTATTTATGTACAGATATAAATACTGAATACTTCTCTTTTATAATACAAGTGTCATTTGTTTTAGTCTTGTGTCATTAAACATGCCTGAGTTTTGTTCACTAAAATTGCACTGAATATACTGCTCCACAACGTTATGCTTTTATGCGTGAATCTGTCTCCAGGGGATTATAGTAGTGCATTTATTGTAACTGTATGTATCTTTGTGTTAAAATTAACTTTGTATTTATTGACCTAACTTATAATAATAATAAGTACGCGTACACGTTTTCTAATTAGTTATGCATACATATTTAGATGCACTGGGGGCATAAGGCTGTATAGGAGCTATTAACTATTGTTTCAAAGCAATAAAGAGCAAAGGGTGAGTGCCGTAACTTTTATTTTTGCGAAAGATATCATCTATTTTTTAGTTGTATTTTTTGTAATTTGTACCTCTCTGTTATTTAATATCACGGATAAGCAATTAGGGCAGTCTTATTTGCACTACCTATTCTAATCGCAATCTCATTATATTTTCAGTAGAATTGAAAATGTAATGTATTATACAAGTAAAGGCCTATGCACACCTGACGCAGCGCGACGCGTCGAACGGCTTCCAATCTTCACCGACGCGTCATGGTGCAGCCAAAAATTGATTCACTCTTTGCAGAAAAGCAACATAATATAAAGAGAGAAGATCTGGGACAGGATTATTATTTGAAGGTTATAAACATTGATGTATTAAATATTAATTAAATACTTGTTTGATAATAAAGTATTTCATAATAATTATACGGAACAATATATTCATATATATGTAAGCTTTCGAATTTAATTATTTTTATAATTGTACATATTTATATTGAACATTTTATTCAGAATTGCTACATATACACACATATGTGAAAAATAAAGTTTGAAAGTAATTAAACATGTTCTTAGTTGTTATGTCCCAAGATTTTTGAAGATGTGTTTGTTCTGCAATAACAAAATTACTCCTCACATTCAAAATATATAACAACTAAATATTTTAGTTGTCTTCACCTGTCCCAATATCAGAGTGCAATTAAATTTGTATTATTAATTTTCCGGGAGATATCATCAAATTGTTAGCAGTATTTCTCTTCAAACAATAAACGTACAAAAAAATTTCAAATAAAAAGTGAATTTGATAAAGTTAGTCTCAAGACATTTGAAACAATCTTATCGCTAATTTCAAAATAAAACAAAAATAGATAAGTCATCAAAACACTAGAAAGCACTTAATTTTAATGAAATAGCAATGCTTTGATTCTAAATTAGTAAACTGTGTAATTAAATAAATTGGTATCAATGCTTTTATACTCACTTTAAAGTAATCATCTATCTACTTTATGATATTTTACAAATTTAGCTGAATACCTCTTTTTATTTAAATAGCTACATCATAGAAATCGGACCGCATTATTTACCTTCCTCAACTCTACTTCAATTTAACTTCAAAGGATATCAAAAATGTTCTAAAATTAATGTTTTTCAATTTTAATTAGATATCAGTGCTTTCATTCTAAATTAATAATCTACGTAATTGGTAAATTTTCAGTTTTTAATTACGCTAATGCGTAAAAAACAAAAACGCCCAACCAAATTCCCACGCATGAGTAACAAGCCCAAAAGTTCCTGATTATTAATTCCCTTAAGGATGCTATATTTCAATCTCAATTTGCACCAGTTTAAATATAATGAATTTGGATTTCAGTCTAATTTTTTTATGGTTCTGACAGACATTTTTCCTTTGAATACAAAATTAAATATATATATATTTTAATGAAAACTCGTTCATATATATTTCTACTTAGAAGAATCCATAGTAAAATATAGTGTGTAAAACATGGCCTCATTATATATCAGGGCTTCGTTGCATATAGATCATAAATTAGCTGTATAATATAATACAACAAAACGAATGATATAAATAAGCGAGTGAATATATGTGGACGCGATGTGGTGACAACATTATTAAGAAATCATAAACGCACTTTGTTGGATAAAATTTGAGTATTAAGTGGAAGAAAATCAGAGATAAGTGAGAGAGTCAGTTTATAAGCTGATCAGTTAGAAAATATAAAATTGATTACGTCATAATGACGACATCGAAGAGCTATAAATAGAATAATTGTCGATTTAGTTTGCAGGTTGCTTTGAAATATATGTTCAATTATGGAAATGATATACCTAGAAAATTATAATACTCGAGTAACAGATTAATGAACTTGGATCTACCAACTCTCTACTAACTAAGAGTGTGTTATTGAATTGAAACTGTTTCATGGCAGTGAAGATGATAATCTGAATATAGTCAGATATATCGACAACTATTCATTCAGCAGTCACAATTGTCTTGTCAACTAGACAGTGTACTATGTAGTGTGAATATTCGCAAGTAAATGCAAACACCCCAGACGAGTATACATGAGCCAAATAAACATACATCTTTATGTCGCAAAAATTAAATAAAAATCTATTTTTAGAAGCTTAAAAATAACGTGCTTAAAGGATACATTAAAATTATAGAGAACAATAATTATATAGTCTTTAGGATTAAATTATTTTATAATATTTGTATTTATATTGGTGATATTATTAAGACTTGTTTTTATAAGTATATTTGAATAATAGTTTAAAAGCATTAACATTTTGGTAGTCGTTATACACACCGATTTTTGTAGATTTATACTGAAATAAATCTACAATACAAAAATAACATTTTTTAAATCTAATTTTAGTTATCTTCAACTGTCCTAGTATCAGTGCAATTTCCACTTCAACCGAGCGCAATTATATTTCCAAAGTAACGATACTATTAGAAAAGTACGACCGTACACTCAACATCGTAAATGTTGCAATATACCATATTATAGAAACAAATTGAGAAACACAAATACGAAGTATAAAATATTTATCTATTGTTTTATGCATTGTCTTTAGATTGTGAATTCTGTCCATGATTATTTTTTTCTTTCCTTATATTTGACATTTTTTCGACGATTTTTTTCCAAAATTTATGATGTGAACAGTGTATATGTGTTAGCGGAAATAGACATAATTAGGATTTATACAGAATTCCTAGGCATTATCAATAAAGTCAGTAATATAATTATGTATAACATACTTAGAGTTACCAAATGTTAATGTAGTTATACCTTTATATTTGACTTTTTTGCATTCCTTATGCTTTGTTTAATAAAACTCTATTAAGTTTTAAATTGTTTTATCCTTAAAACACACGTTTTAAAGTGCAACAGCGTAACAGTCAAATTCGGCGAGCTTTGCTTTAAAATGTTTTTAAAATGGTTATTTCTAGCTAATTGATAAAATATAATAAAAGTTTATTAAATTAAGCATTATTAGGAATACAGAAAAGTCAAATATCAAGTTATAACTACATTAATATTATTATGCATACTTCTTGGCATTATATATAATGTCTAATTATTATTGATAATGCCTAGCAATTATGCATAAATCCTAATTATGCCTATTTCCGCTAACATATATAATATCTATAAAAGCCCAACATTTAAGTATCATATTTAAAGATCCAATTGTATTATTTCATTGTATTCAAATAATTTGGTATTTAATTAGTGACATATCTTGACACACATCTCGACACAACAAATGTGCAAAATAATTTGCAATGGAAAATGAATTTCTATTAATTTAGTTTCATGATATTTGACACTAATGTGTTACTAACTTCAAAATATATTGGACCTAGATTAATTTCTATTAGTAATGTTAACAACAGGAAGCATGTAATTGTAATGTTTTGAATCTAAATTAATCATCCATGTAATTAAAGAAATTTACAAAATTTAACCTATAATCTCTGTTTTAATTACATAAATGTGAAAAACACAAAAATACCCACATCACAATTCCAACAGCAACAAGACTAAAAGTCATTGAATATTATTTCTTTTGGATGCTATATTTCAAACTCAATTTGCACCTGTTTAAATATAATGAATTTAGATTTCAGACTAGTTTTTTATGGTTCTGACAGTCATTTCTCCTTCGAGAAAACAAAAAGAGTAAAATGTATATATTTCAATGAAAACTCATTTATATATTCCTTAAAATAATCCATAGTAGAATTTAGTGTGTAAAACATGGCCTCATTATATATCAGGGCTTCGTTGTATATAGATCATAAATTAGCTGTAAATACAATAAAATTACAATAAAAATAATGATATCAATAAGCGAGTGAATATGTGGAGGCGATGGGGTGACAACATTTATAGGAAATCATAAACGCACTTTGTTGGATAACATTTGAGTATTGAGTCGAAGAAAATCAGAAATAAATGAGAGTCAGTTTATGAGCTGATCAGTTAGAAAATATACCATTGATTACGTCATAATGACGACATCGAAGAGCTATAAATAGAATATCGGCGACACAGTTTGGGACATCTTAGTTTTCCCGTGAAGATAAAAGCAATGTATTAGATATATCTGAATGACGCCAGGACAGTTTATAATAGTTATCTTTACATTTTCTCTGTTTACTACACACATCTATAGTGTTATCTCTAAAATAGTATAAACGTAACTTATAATTAAATAAATTGAAGCATTAAAAAAAAAACACTTTAAACAATCGCTGATTTTAGCGTGAAACGGGCGATATTCTATTTATGTCTTTATGTAAAAATTGTCGCCTCTATATTACTTATAGCTCAATGGCACAAATACGTGTTTACAGTGCGTTTAGAATAAGCATAAGGAGGGATTATGAATCATGAATCATGAATTTGAGCATTCGAGAGACGTCTACGTGTAAGAACAATCGGTTTAAATCATCAAAGATTAATTGGAATACATCAAACTGGCTACAAAACAGTAGAATAACCGGTTTTGGGCACAAAATGATTTTTAAATTAAGAAAACATTACAATCAGCACCTTTTGCATACTAAATGAAAAACAAATTATCGATATATTATATATTATTTACATTTGTGTAGGTAGCAGGGGGGATGCAGAAAGTTATAAATGTATACAATCAGTACAAAATGGATAATACAAAGAATTAGGTAGACAGAGGATACATTTCTTGGTAGTGCTGCAATTATATTTACTAACAACAAGGTAACTTGTCATCCGACAGAGTCCCCTGAAGTTCTTGAGTCTCTTCAACACCGGTACAACGAAAAACCCAGGAGTACATTGAAGACTTAGAAATGTATAAATAATACTATTAATCAGAAGTAAGATCAATCCTTGGAGTACAAAGGGAAATAGTTTGGAAGATAAGATTAGGGATAACAAATACTATATTATATATATACAGATAGTATCGATCTTCGTCAATCCAATAGCAATCAATCAAGAATACTTTTTTGAATCATACAATTTTCGATATTATCCTCAAAAACAAAGGAGTTTTGCATGCAGTAAAGTGTAAATTGGCAAACAGTTCTTTTTTTACGAGATATTTGATTAAAACAACTCTCCAGCAAAGGAACGATGGAAATAGCACATTGTGAATATTATAAAGAGAAACAGCCATAAGCAATTATTAAGTAGAATGAACTGACACCGTCAGTGTCCGATACTATTAAAACAAAGGTGACTATCACCATATATTAGGATGTAAAAATGATGGATGCCTTCTGCAGATACAAGGATAACACTTCCATCCACCATTAGGAGAGATTAAATGCATCCTCCGAACCGTCTATCTTCTAATAGTGAATATAGGCAAGTAAAGGTAGCTACAATATCAATTATTCAAAAACAGTTCGCAGTATACATTAACTGTACTTTCAGTTTTCATTCTATTCTACATTTCGCAGCTGGCAGGCACTTGCAAAATCCAATCAAGCTAACAAATCAATATACAATCAATAGTTAGAAACCATATATCACTGATTAGAAACACTTATAATTCTAAGTTGACGGCCAAGGCAAAATAAGCTCAAGACCGAGTGTGGGACAGGAGATTGCATAACATGTCAACACCATTAATTGATGGTCTCCCAGTCTCTGTGATTAAATACATAGTTCAATTCTACGGCTTAATAGTTCTTCCGTTACTATGCAGACAGGTCAGGCAATGCCAAAGGTCACACAACATTCGCCACATTGCATTTCCATTAAATGATAATTTCGCTTCAGCTGTAAATGCGAATTTGTGCAGCTAGGATAATAACCTAATTTTAACGTATATTTTTAACATACTTTCATTTAGTGTGTTTCATAAGCACAACTGACAGACTTTATTAAAATTAAATTTGATAGTTCAGCGGAGAAATTATTATAATTATTACCGAACAAATATGTAAAATGAAGAACAAACAACAATGACACTTCAAAACAAATTAAGTATTAATGAAGTACGAATTAATTACATAATTCAAGGCACACTGTTGGTTTTAATTAAAAATATTAAACTATCTGTTTCGGCGTAGGTGTAAAAATACTTTGATACTATTTCCATTTTTTTTTTAAATATCTAATTAAAAGACTTATAATTTACTTTCTTTTTACAGTAATTGCTATATTTGTTACAATTTTTTTAAAACGATAGACTTACTAATATTACAGATGAGTTAAAATTATACATTTATATCCAGACAGGATTACCCTTGATATAAACTAGATACTACATCTAAAATAAGTAAAATGTAAATACTCAAGTGAAAAATGTTGTAAACAATTTCAGCAATCAATCACATTTGAATTCGTTAACTTGCTCACGTCTACTATAGACCTGCCATCAATAATACTTTGAATTTCTTTTAAACCATATTTTTAAGGATGTAAATTGTAAGACGAGAACGTCAATATATATGGAGAAACCGGTTATTTGTCATTAATGATCGGCATTTGAGGCATATGGCTTGGCCTGTAAAACAGAAAGTGTGATAGGAGTTCCTAAGTAAGTGTTGGACTCTGATAACTAGCTGCAGGAGAGGTCAGCAACAATTCCAATCAACTTTTGCATTGATTTTCCAGCCATGGAACTTGATTGAAAACTGATGTTTGAGTTAAATACGCTTCTTAATACCTTTTTACTTCTCTAACGCTCCAAATTGAATAAATAAACAACTATCTATATGACAATGACATTATAATTCAAAGGAATTATGAATTACAAACTTATTTTGTTAACCCCAATTTGAATGTACAACAGAGATGTAAGTAGATTAGAGACAAGGCCACAAGATTCGAAGAACAAGTATACAAATGCTGGCATAATAGCATCAAATACGCAACATAAAATACTGTCTCATGATTAGATAGCTGGTTTAACTGTCGATTTATAGCTCTTTGAACAATAAGGAGCATATTCACCAAAAGAGTAAGACCAATCAACCAATCAGAATAGGGCTTCCGTGAGAACAAAATCAAGTGACTCAACAAAAAAGCAACATACAATTCTCTGTAATATCATAAAGTTATATTAACAGCTCCAAACTAACGTAATTAACAAATATATCTCAAATGACATTCCGTCAGTGAGTGTTCCCTGCGCGTCGTCTCTATATACACTTATAGCTCTGTGGGATGCGTGATCCTGCCACTATGTACATACACAGAGATAAAGGCACAAATGAGAAGGGGATTAGGTGTTTGGTGGGACTAGGACTGATTCGGGTCGAGAGAGATGGAATGTTTCCTGTTTTGCATGAGCTCAGAGAAACAGGGATCACAGACACGAACCGGCTTCTTGCTGGCGGCTGTTGGCGCTGCCTTGGAGGAGCAGTCGTTGCAGTAGATGATACCGCAGTTCCTGCAGTGGTGCTGAGGAGAAAGGGTGGAACAGACGAGTTTGGAGTTGTGAGAGATGACATGACAATCTAAAGAAAACACTGATTTGACCAAATGTTATCCTAAATTATCGAGTAAAACAAGAGAGATGGTTGTTATATTAATTATAGATGCAACAGTCGTTACTAATGGCAACACATGTAAATAAAAGTCCCTTTATGAGTCAGGAAAATCACACTAATCCCACCTTTCAAATAATATACTACTTTGGTATATTACTGATTCCAAGGGAGACTAGGACAACGCTGTTTCGCTCTTATTAGAGCTCATCAGCGAGCCTAGCCCCTGATACCAGTAATACACCAAGAAGAAGCAGTACTCTACAAGGGAGACTAGGACAGCACTGTTTCGCTCTTACTGGAGCTCATCAGCGAGCCTAACCCCTGATAACAGTAATACACCAAGAAGAAGCAGCACTCAACAGGCCCACAAGTGTTTTAAGACAACAACTCGATTACAAAATTATAAAAAAAGGCAACATATATTTGCAAATAATATGGTTTAAGGATAATTTATCTTTATTTAAATACTTCCATTAAAATTTAATCGTAATTTTAAACGCTTAAAACAGTTATAGATGGAATAATCTCAATGTCACATATCGAGTTTATACCTCAAAACTCACTTAATGTGTTATAAAATTTAAAAACATATTCTGTAATAAAATATACCTAATTATTGAAATCTATGTTCTTTTATGGAAAGAGATTAAGCACAATTATAATAATCGAGTAGTAAATTAATGATCTTGAATCTGCCCACTCACTCTATACTTAGAGTGCATAATTAGATCACAACTAATTCAGGATATTGAAAAGGATAATCCGAATAAACACGACGTATTTAAAAACGAGAAAAAAATTCAGTCATATTGTATTTTTCTTTAAACACATATCTTATTATTTATTTATAAATATGAATAATTATCATGAGCACATCTGTCTTAACTGTACAGCTGAATAAATAACTATTGAACGAAATAAACGAGATTATTGTCGAAATAAATATTTAGAATAAACAGACACATGTGTTAGACGCAGTATTTACAGATGCCATGAGTCTCAGTGTAGACAGCTTAGGTTAAAACAGGCCGGGTGGAATGCGAAAACCGTCTCAACTTAAGGAGCTTATACAAATGGAAAGTAATTATATAAGATAACAAACAAAACTATAAATAAGAATGATAATAAATAGGTGCGTGAACTATATAATGAGGGTTTTAAACACTCTGAAATGTTTGTTTCAATTTGAACAAATGCATCGGTTTCAATTGAGAACTCGAAGATCTTTACATATACATGATCCCGATCAAGGCTGGCATTGCATCTAACACGCAGAATATATGTAACTTAACAAATTATACACGACTCCGCGAAAAGTGCCGCAATTCCGAATAAAGCATAATAAAAAAAACAAGTTTTCTAAATTTAGTAGTATATTTTTATCAATTTGTAAAATTCTTATTTGTCTTGCTTATTATATTCTAATATTAGTATTTAATAAATTACGTATATTATATAGTAGGTATGATGAATCCTCATTTTAATTTCTGTATAAATATTGCAATATGTGTGCTACTTTTATGTCACATATATTTATATAATTATATATAATCATTGTTGACCAATCTATCGAGTGACATAATTTTTGATTGACAACAAATATGTACCAGTGTATTTAATAGACAATCTTTCTAGATTTTAGTAAACGTTAATTCAATTGTTATTTCAAGATTCTGAATGTATAAACATTTTGTTGTCATTCCAAAATCTTTGATAACGGAATATATTGAACATGCCTTTTATATTGTATTCCAATAAATGTATTCATTTCTTCCAGTTAATGTAATTCGTCATCAACAATCATGTTATTCTAATATGCACTATATTAACTTCTCAAATCTGAAGTAGTTATTAAAATATCTCATTACACACATATGCATTAAAAAGCGGTCTCTTTTCCGATAATAAGTATATATTATGATGCACGCTCTTTTTCACAGATAACTTACATAATTAGTAAACAAGTAAAATATTCGAGT
>JAYRBW010009430.1:0-13408 GCA_036023295.1 Invenusta paracnida
AAGGACAGAGACGTCCTGAGGAGTCGGGATAGGGTAGGGATGGGTAGAGTCGTTCTGCGGGACTAGTGTAGAGGTAGAAACAGGCTGCAGAGTCGAGGTAGTACATGGCTGCATTGATAAGTCGAGCGGAAGAAGTTGGGGTGAGACAGGAGCATGGTGCGTAGTTGGTGAGTTAATGCTGAAAAGATCGTTGAGGAAATTATCGAATTCGGCATAGTCGTTGTCGGTGTATTGCATGGTGAGAGAGGGAGAACGACCGTCTAGTAGCGTGAGCAAGCGAAGAAAGAGTGGAAACAAACTCGCACGTTCCATATATATCCTTGCGACGTTTCATTGGTTGGAGACTAGCTCGATCCTGATTGGACGTGAGGGGGGGGTAAAGTCGGGATCTACCTTCCCTACTACTAATGACTTTTGAGCTTAGGTGAATATACATCGTGTGGTAAAATATTAATAATATTATGCCTGAAGACATTGTAACATATCTTGAAGAGAAAAAATGCAATGATATTTCTAAATTATGATTGTAATTTTTTTAATTATACTAATAAACAACTATTATGCATTTAAAATAGTAAATAATTATGAAAACAATAACTTTGAACCACTATCACGTCATAATATGTGTTTCAAATTAATAAACCCTCAAGAACTTATATAGAACAATTTATTTATGAAACAATTATGAAACTGCGAATTGTGTGAAGTTAAAAAGACTAAAATTAACTTTTAATTGGTAGGTTGACAGATAGGCAATTTGGCAAATACACTATTCAGTGTAATTTCTAAAAGTATAGGAAAACTTATTTTACAAATATTAGTATTTATTTTTAAAATATATTTACCTATACATGTTCTACTTGAAATGAAAAAAGAAATTAATACTGATAAAATGATTATATATGTTTTACTTTGTATCACCTAACTTTGATTGTATCGTATAATTCTACATATTTTTCAGATAAGTTAAATTTTTCCCTTCATCCTAGTTACCTAGTTGAAGTATTCGCTTATGAAAGGGAATTTGATGAAGAAACTGAAATTAGCAGCAAAATGTTTATAAGCAGGGAAAGTTGTCAATGTAAGAGACCATGGAAAATGTTAGTTACATTTCGAAAAAAATGACAAATACTTCAACTTTTTATAATGTTAATGAATGAATGTAGTTTATAATATTACAATATTTGTTATTCCTAATAATTATTAATGGCAAAAGGCAGTGTTGAATCAGTTAATTTATTTGTCATTTCAGGTTTATATTTGCATAGAGATGATTACTAAAAACAATAGACATAAATTGTAATTCTAAATAAGAGTTGATTTAAAATGTTACAACATGCATTTTTTCGGTTATAAACAATCTAATATATATATTTTTTATTTCCTTTAACTTGTTTTTGTTAATATATGTATAGTTTAATGCGATTTATTACCATTCAATGTAAATAGGTACATTTTCATCAGTAAAAATTGCAAAACATTAAGGAGTTAAACATTGAACATTGCAGAAATATGTGTGTATGAGGCTCACCACAAACTTAAAATTTCTAGAATATCTAAGTATGAATAAATATTCCTGTTAAAAAGAGACTTTGTATTACTGAAGTTGCTAACTAAAAAGAAGGCGCATTTAAACTTTATAATTATTAATGGAATTATTTTTATCTATACCCATTTAATCTTATTAAAAACAGAATTAAAAATAATTTTCACTTGTATTTTGTTGTTTTCCGCATATTGAAAAATAGAGCAATTCTACACTTATGTAAATTAAACAAATACATTTAGTAGAAATCTGAAAATTTAAGGAATTCATCTAATATTCATATTGATAAATTTTACCTATTAATAAAAAGTATTAATAATATTCAGATTATTACAGGAATTTTTGATTATAATTACGCAATTTTAGTAACGTATAGTAATTAAAAAAATATAATGTTATATTAAAAATGCATAAATATAATTTATAATTTAAATGTTTTAAAACTATATATTCAAAATTTTAAGGAGATATCTAATATAGTTTTGTTAAAAGGTACATAGAGAAGCTGTATTTTTAACTTGTGAATATATGGTGTACCTTCTTTTGATAATCATTCATAGTAATTCGATGTAATATTTATGATTAGAAACAGTTGTTGAGCACGTAAAACTATGAAATCTTACATTTTATCCCATTGAATCATTGAAACATTTCCGAATTTAGAATTTCACCTATTTGTATAAGACTGTATTATATTATAATTAATACGTAACAACTTTAAATTATTCATGAAAATATTGAGGTAATATCTCATCTTATTTCAGTGACGCATATTAAAGTGAACACACAAAGTGCTGATGTCTGCCACCGGTATATTAGTTGGAATGTCACTGTTTATTATCCTAAATTGAAAATTAAAGTTTATAATGCCAAATATGAACTGATAAAAACGTACTCCACCCAGGCACATAACTACTGTAAGTTAAATAAACACAATTAGATATTATAATAATGTGAGCATTATGTTAACATTTAATTGCATTTAAATAACATTCTTCTTAACTGGGCTTTATTGCGCATCCATATCTTGGGAGTGGAGGAAGCGGGGGCTCATTAGGCCCTTTATGATTTTTTAACTTTATAATATAGTAAACCTCTTTAACTTCGTGTGTACGTTGTTTTCTAACATATTCTATTGTAAAATGGTAAAAAATATACAATACCAGGGGGAGCCATAAGTTCCGGCAGATTTTCTCAATGCTATCATTTTAAAAGTATGAATTATACATACTAAATAATACAACAAGCTACAGTATATTAATTCAACCGATAGTAACACAAGCATTATTAGCCAATTTAAATTTTAATATTCAAATTTATTGACCGGAAAAGATTTACTTTTAGTTAGTTCAGTTTACAGCAGCATGGCTTTTCATCTTACTAAGGAGCAGAGAATAGCTGCTGTGAAACATTACATACTACCATTCTAATGAAAGTTGAGCTGAAGCAGGGCGTCGTTTAGCAAATCAATTTAACATTAATCCTGTCCAAGGTCGAAATATCACCTTGTAGTCAAGAAATTCGAAGAGACTGGAACCATCAATGATGCTTCGAGAACAGGAAGACCAACCACAACAACAGTTCAAGAGAAAGGTGACGAACTGATGGAATGTTTAATGCGTAGTCCTCAAAAGTCAACTAGACGTATGTCTCAAGAACTGGGTATCAGCCAAACAAGTGTCAGAAAATTTCTTCATAAGAGAAACTTGAAGCCGTATGTCCCGCGTCTGGTACAAGCACTTCACGATGTGGAGATTCAGACAGAAGGATGCAGTTCGCTGAAGAGTTCTTGGAGAGAATCGACGAAGATAATGCGTTTGTTGATCGCATATGGTGGTCAAATGAAGCTTATTTTAAGCTAAATGGCCACAGCAATCGTCACAACTGTGTCTACTGGTCTTCTGAGAATCCAACGCTGGTGATTGAAAAGGAAGAAAACTTACCTGGTGTCAACGTGTGGACTGCCATATCTTTCATTGGCATCATCGGCCCTGTATTCTTTGATGGGACAGTCACTTCAGACCGGTATTTACAAATGCTAAAGCAAGAATTCTGGCCTAGAGTTCGACGTCAAGACTGCTACTTCCAACAAGATGGTGCCGCACTACATTACGGCACGATTGTTCGTGAATGGTTGGACACTAACTTTTCGGGTCGGTGCATTGGACGACACGGTTCAATTGAATGGCCTGCTCGATCTCCTGACCTGACGCCTCCAGACTTCTTTTTATGGGAGGATCATGAAAAATCTTGTATATGCCGACAAGCCGCGGACCATAGTTGAGTTGAAATAAACCATCAAAGATAAGTTCGCCACAATCGACATTGAACTTTGTTCGAAAGTTTGCCGAAGCGTAGTTGCCAGAATTCAGGAGGGTGAACAATTTGAGCCTCACGTAACTGATTGTAAATGCTTGTAAATTTATGCGTTTTAAATTATACTTGTATTTTAAAATATAGTGTGTATAATTCATGCCTTTAAAACGATAGCATTTAGAAAATCGGGCGGAACTTATGGTTCACCCTGTATGTAGGTAAAATTGTGTATTTTATATTTTTTTAATAATTAAATTTCAAAAATTATTTCTATATTCTCTTCAAAAATTAATTTAATTTAATTTTTTTTTATGAAATTAATCAATGCTATAAGCTCTACTCAGAATAGCATCGATCTTTAGAAAATTGTATATTTTTCAGTCATTTTTGATTGGATGTACAATAGTGGACACGCTAAAACTTTTAAACTTTTATATTTTATGAAAAGTTGTTATATTGTTCCATTTGTTCATTAAATATATCATAAATTAAACATCATACATAATCACAGCAAAAATGCCAAAGGAGCTCTAAATTCGCACCCTCCTCCCTCCCTGTATGGGCATAAATAGGGTTAAATGTGTATCACTTTGCTGTAATCGATAAAATAGAAATATCATGTTCAGTTTATAAAGTTTTTATCCTTTTTAAACATATTCAATTCATAGTTAGCAGTTTAATTCGGGAAGTATGCGGGTTGTGTAAAAGTTTTAAATCATGTATTATTATTTATGTTCTACAATGATTACGTGCAACTTTTCCGTAGCTTGGGTCATGTATTAAAAGCAACAAATATTACCTGTAATTTTTTAAAGTGAATTTTTTATATAATTATAGTTTTATTTAGGGTCTTTTAGAAATTGTTTGTTATTATTTTATATAAAATCCAGTTAGCAGAGAAACAGTTCTAATGTTTAAACCTCTAGAAAGAGCTTTTATAGATAGAGTTTTATCTATTGTGTAGTTGAATACTTCCGTTATGCTAGAATAACATTTTTCTAAAATGATGATTTCAAAATTATACACTTGAAAGAATAATTTTAAGGTACAGATCCGTAATTAATTATATCCTATAAAACGTATATATGTAAAAATTAGTTAAATATTAATATTTGATTTCGATAAAAATGTGTAATAAGTAACGCTACTTATTTTTGATTATTAAGTGCAAAATTTATTTAAATACTACATTTTTCTTTCTTTTTTACTTTATGATCTTCAAGCTAAATATATTAGTCATATATTATCTATTAGATACAATTATTACAACTAATCAATGTTTATTTCGACATAATATATCACTATATGCTCAACAAAACATTTTAAATATATATTCAGAAGAGCTCTGCAGAAAAATCTGCTTTAAAAATCACATGAAATTTATCTCACTAAGCGATGTGATTTTCCGCATTTTAGTTAAGTTTAATTACACATTACCAAATGACATAAGTGTTCAGCTGTTCGCACTTTGCACCGATGACACGAGGCAAAGTTTCCTAAGTCTCTCCCCTCTGCTACTCCTCTCGAGGAAAAAGGCTTGTTGGCGTAAGTCACCGATATATCTATATATCCATTTATTTTCCGAATCGTTATATTATGCAAAATGCCCTTCTTAGACATAAACAAAAGAACAGCAGGTATATATTTGAATTTACATATAATTTAACATTTTTATTTATTATTGATATAATAATGGTGTAAAATACAGTTTTCAATTGTTAGTATTTAAACCCCAAAATCTACAAAAAAATTCAGGAATTTTTAATTTAATTTTTTGATTACAATAAATTCTTCTCAAAGAACAAATATTTAATATTTAAATCACAGATTTTTGTCCCTATTTTCTTATTAAGTTCACCTCTCTGCGTTTTAATCATCGTTTCTGATATCACGTATAATATATACTATTATTAATAGTACCTATTAAAATAAAAATGGCAATTAATAATAATAAGTATTAAGACAAAATATTAATTAGAGCATGGTATACAGAAATGTAATGTAGAATAACACATTTATTTATATAAAAATGTAATGCAGAATAAGTGCAAAATGAGCGACAGGAAGGAACAACATAAAGTAAAGAGAACGAAAGTACAAAAGATAAATTAAATGGTTGAATTGTTGTATAATTTTGAAATGAAAGGAGGGAATAATAAATTAATCTATTAATCTGATCCCCGCTCATCTCTTCAGGTTTCTTTATATGGTTTTCCAGTAAGCTCTTAAATATCTTGTATTATGTAAATTGTATTATGTAACGGTTGTGTTAGCTTTCTCATATATATTACCTGTTCTTTTATCATGCCATTTCTATATTTTTCTTTCACGACTTAACTTATATGGTCAAAGTTGACCGAAAGCTCGAAAGTTTTTAAAAATTACATTTCATATTTATTTTATTATGGTTATTTTTATTCATTTTAAAGATTTATAATAATCTGTTTTCTCATCGTGAAGAATAAAGCTCTCCTCTGAGATTAATCCTACAACTTCTGGACAATAGATGAGGTACAGGGTTATAGGTAGAATAGTTTACTGAGTTTTTAGCTTTAGAGAAAAGTTTTAGAGCTATTTTTCCTCCGAGTTATTGCGTCTGAAAGAAAATCTGAATTGCAGTTAGAGCCCCAAATGATGAAAGCGCTTTATTAGTTTTCAAATCTTTCTTTGCCTTTGAATTTAATGGTACCAACGGGGAATACTCTTATTTAATGAGTTGTGGGTTAATATTAATTTTTTCTTGTTTAATATATCTTTTAATAAGCGTATCAGGTAGAGATTTTTGCTTACTTTCTGATAGTAGTAGATAAAAATGTTTTTTAATGATAGAAGTTACTTTTGGAGATAAATATTCAAGAAGTAACTTAGTCCCGCTAAGTGTGATATGATTAGTTGCAGTTCAATAATTTATGTTATTTAGTTCGGTTTAAGTAATCTCATTTGTTTATAGTATACAGCCAGTGATATATATATACATATATATTTCATTATAGTGAAAGCCACAGAGTTTGCATATTTTTACCGTTAGTTTAGTTAATATAAGAAATGGAGAGGGACCATGTTATTGCAAAAAGTATAGGAGAATAGATAACTCCTTGAGGACTCCTGAGACGACTGATTTAGACGAGTTGTGTTGATTGTTTGTAGTGGTCATATGTTATTGTCGACAATTTGATAGACAACTCATTAGTCATTTGAGGATGCCCAATTGGAATTCTGTTTCAATGACATGGTTATTGAGGTATGGTGTCAAAGACTTTAACTGAATAAATAAGTCGTAACTGATATTAGAAACGACATTAATTCTTGATTTCAAGATTTTCTGAGATATCGTCGATAATTGAAACAAGCGCATATATGTTGTGCTACCTTTCTTTTCTGAAATCAAAGAATTGTTGATTCCGATGTTTCATAAAAATTTCAAGTTGTAATCAGCTGAGAAAGCATCATTTTTCAAAGTTGTTTGATAGGATGGGGAGGAAAGCGATTGAACGAAAGTCGTTTAGAGTTGGATTTGACATTTTTGTATCGGAATAATTTTAGAATTTTTTCCATATGAGTGGGGCGGAAGATTATAGAATATATTAATTGAGAGTATGATTTAGTGGTATTTTACTAATATCGACAACTGTTTTAAGAAGTTTTGATGAAATTTCATGACCCATATATGCGTGTTAGAGAGCTTTAGTATAGGTGTAATTCGATTTTATGAGGTAATACTATATCCCGTTTAATTTTGCATTTTCACATTTTGTAATATAATTAATATTGTTTACTGAAAGCTGAAATAGTTCAATGAATTTGTTATTTATATTTATAGCTGATAAATTAGTTTTGTTCTTAAATCTGGTATTGCAATTGAGATCGAATATATACCATATATGCCATATATGCCTTTTGTTTTTGGATGATTCTGTGAGCTATTTCTATTTGACTTTTAGGTTTTCTTTTTTAACTTTAATTTTATAAAAATCTAATGTTAAAATTTCCTTGCTTATTATGCATCTCATCGTCTTTGTATAACGAATTGTGTAATTATAGAGTATTCCATGGTTCGTTTTATTATGTCTATGTTACTTGTTAAGCAGGTATTATTAATTTGAGAGCTGGAGAAAACAGGTTGAAAAATATATGTAAGTTTTTTTAAATATAATTTAAACGGTCAAAAAAAGAATTGTAGTTGATAAATTTAACGTAATTGATAACGTTTGTTGGGTTTGGAATTACAATAATCAAGTAAGTTTCTTGCTTATTTAAATGAACTAATTTCCTTTCCTGGGAGATGAATAATATTATTCTTACCCATTTGACAATATCTTCTTATTGTCAAAGGAAGATATAATAGGGTAAAGAACACAAAGTTCATATATGTAGGTAAATAAACTGTCATCAATTGCATTGTTGGCATGTTCATATATCTTATTCTTGAGAGAGTGATTGATACATAATGGGAAACATTTATCCTATTGAAGTCGCCAGAAATTATAAGAGAGACATTCGGATAACCGAGTTTGATATCTTCTATAGTATTCGATAAATAACTGATTATGGTCGTGTTTTCTTCTACTGGTATAGTGTTGGTGGAAGATAGCAGGAGCAGAGGATTTATTTATTGTTAATTAATTACTAAAGACAGGTTGATACTGATGGATTTCTTTTGAGAGTAGTGTCATGCGTTAAATATTTTAGATGATTGATTTGAAATCCAGGCGGCAACTCTATCGCCTTTACAATTTGCTCTATCGTCGCGAAAATTTAGTTAGTTTGAAATATTGTAGATATACACACGTATATATGCACATATATATATATATATATATATATATAAATGTGTAATAAATAAATAATATATAGATATCATAATTTAGAATAAATAAAACTTATTAGACCGTTTGTTTTCTTTAAAGAGATTTTTAGCTAAATCAGAAATTAATTCTAAATGACAAAAAGAGTATATTTATTAGTAAAATTATTTTAAAATAAAATTTTAATACATAATTTGATTACTCGTGAAAATACTTTACAATGTCAATATAGAAACTGGTTAAACAAATTTGGAAGTAATTGAGATATATAGGAGAATACTAACGTTATAATGGAGTTTACAACAATTATACAAATCACAGACTGATACTATTACTAGTTATACTATGTGTAAACGAAATTGTATTGCTTCATAATGAAACCATCAGCTGTGACTTTTTCAATTCACAACAAGGCCAAATGTAGACAGTACGCACTTTGGACGAAACTACGTCTCTACCACAGCTATCAAATTCAAGTGAAACATCCGAATGGATCGCTGACTACAACTAATCCAATAGATGGCGCTACTTGTAAGGCAATGAATCTTTATACTAAACAACATTGTCGTAACCTTTTCTGTTATGTGGTTCTGTGTTAGAAAAGAAAACGAGTATGTTAAAAGTTTGAATGTGACCAATCACTTCGTTATCTATTGATTTATTAGGGAAGAGTTTAAAGTTGTAATTAAAAACTCCCTTTTCATACTACTATAGATTGTGCAATCAAATAGAAGTGTTTAAGTAGTTACACGTTTTTGATCATTTAAAGTATACCTTCGGCAATGATATACATATGTAATGCAAGCCAGGCAAATGACTAGATTTTCTTTAGGTTTATATACTTCTAAATAAAATATACAAAGCGATTATATGCTTTATGAAACAAATTATTGTTTTTTGTGTGCTTCAACACTTATAAATGGAAATAAATTTATATTCTAAGTCATTGTAAGGTTCCATTAATGTTATTTTAGTATATACAAAGTGTAACATTAGTTTTTGTATCACTCATAAATATTGAATTTTTATAAAAATGATAAACGTTTTAAATTGCGATCTCACTTTTCCGGGATAAAAGCCAGGAGTATGTACCGGGGTTCGAATTTTTTACCTTAGGGTTAGACTTCTGCGGGCATATTCTCGAAAATGGATAAGGATACTGTTGATAGCAAGATAATTAAACCATTATCCATGACTATAACCATGCGACTGATCCACATAATATATATATTCTCAAACTTTAGTTCATCGTGAGCCATGGATAAGGATCGATAGGAATCCCTATATTTAGCCAATGAGAAGAGATGTAGTTTGTCTTGTCAAAAATAGAATGGGTTGAGTGGCAATAGAAAATTTATTTGTTGAATTGCGCCCCTCTTACCACACCACTCTTAGAATACAAAACCAATGCAAAATATCTTAGTGAGCTAGCATCTTAAATTTTCTTTGTCTTTCTTTACGTTTTACTCATGACTGGGGAAATAATGATTCTCTTTCTTTCCTAGACGTTTTAATTATCAAATCCTTCACTTTATTAAAATTCAATGTTTTTCGCAAAGAAACTCATTCCAATAATTCAGAGTTACTTTATTGAAATTAATAAAAGTAGCTTCGAGAACTCTCTATTATAATTAGCCTTGCTCAAGGATTATTTTTTTGCGCTTTTCTTAGATATATGTAGTGATGAATTCTTAGATTCCGAAATTAAATATAATTTTAAATCGTTAAGTTCCCTCGCTGATACAAATTTAATTCTTGATAAAGCTTTGCACTGTGTGCGTCTAAATCATTTAAATCATTAAAACATATTAAAATGTTCTTCCAAAAAACAAAATGTTTGTTCCTTATCTATCTTAGATTCTGCTCCTAATAAATCTATAGCTAAATCTTTTAATTCTGATATTAATTTCACTTATCCTTCATCCATTAAATCTTGTCTTGTCTCTAATGTTCCTAGAGTCAAATCTAAAGTAGGTGTGTATAAAATTCCTTGCAAATATTGTTATAAATTTTACATTGGTGATAGTGGTCGTGACCTATCCATAAATATGGATAGTTCCGATAAAAAGATAGTTTATTAAAAATATTCCGACCATGAATATGATTGGAAGTCACATCGAAACCTCGGTCTCTCTTTTATTAGTAAATTTATTTTATCAAAATTTGAAAGTGGTTTATCTTATTAATTTTCTCAGAGTGACAATACTGTTTCTATCTAATCATAGGTTATCGAGTTTCGAGAATTCAGAATACACAGGTTGATGATTCGGTCAGCCGCCGATATGGTTTGGATAAGCATCTGATAAGGGTTATCCGATTTCGAGAATACGGCCATTGCCTCACAAGAAAGCTAGTTAGACTCCTGCCTTTAAACCCAAAGGTAGCAAGTTCGAACCTCTATACGTACTCTTGACTTTAACGGCCGTATGCACCAATGTATAGGTCATTTCGTAAAAAATTTCGTATTTCCATGCATAGATACTAAAATATGAAATAAACCCGCCTTTGCATAGATACTTGATTCTAAATCGATTGTTATTCATAGATTACAATATAGAGAATTCAAATATGGCAATATTCAAATATTCAAATATTCCTATAAAAGAAATCTATGCCCTTCATAGAATTAGATTTTCATATTATTCGAAATATTTCACAAATTCCATGCAGTTTAAAACTTTATAAGAATTATGGATTTTGATAATGAAAAATGTGGTTTTTTAGGCTAGGTTTAAAATTATAATTTAAACCATGTATTATGCTCCAACTTAAACTAAGTTTAATCTATTAAAACCATTCAACGATCTATAGAAGATATCTTTGACTTAATAAATGATCTATGCACCAACATGGCTTAAATTTAAATCAAGCTTAAATTGTATATAAAATAATATTTATTTAATCCTACCTCATTATTGGTTTAAATATGAACAATTTTGGTAATTTCAACCAGTATAGTAATTTGGGTTTCACTAATGAAATTAATAATATCTTATTATAATGGAAGATACGCCCATGATAATTTAGATCCTATTTATAAATACACAGCGGAAGAATTTAGATTCCGTTTTCAATTTACCAAGCACACATTTCAATTTATTCTGAATGTAATTAATGAACAATTACAAAAGCCAAATAATCGTAATCAACCTGTGTCACTGGAAACACAACTCCTCATAACCCTTCGATTTTACGCATACTGGAACGTTTTAAATGACTGAAGGTGATTTATTTGATCTACACCAAACGACTATATGTCTCATTATTCCTCGTGTTACGGCTTTGATTGCAATGTTATCACCTCAATTTGTAACTTTCCCAACTGCCGAAAGAGAAAAAGCAACATTTTATCGAATGTGAGGTTTTCCAGGTATAAGAGGATTGATTGACGGAACGCATGTGCAAATTGAAAAACCTGGTGTACAGGACAATGATACGTGACATAGTCAGCAACTGGTATGGAAGCGCCCATGACTTTCGCATTTTTGAAAATTCTCTTTTGTACTATACCGATTGGAAAATGTAACTCCCAATACATGGCTACTTGGCGATTCGGGTTATGCGTGTCTCCCTTTTCTACTAACTCCTTTTTTTGCACCACAAGGAGGAGCTCAAAAATAGTACAATCAGGCTCACAAAACCAAGAAATCTTATCGAACGAGGATTTGGTGCGTGGAAAAGACGATTTCCTGCGTTTTAAATTATTGTCTTCGTATCAAAGTCGAAAAGTGCCTTAATGTTATTGTGGCTATTGCTGTTCTGCACAACATCTCTATTTTACAAAAAGATGAAATTATTGATGACGACCTTCAAAACATTGTTTTTGACAACAATGAAAATTATGCATTGGCTAACAATCTTCGTGGTAATGCAATTCGTAATACAGTTGTACAGCAATTTTTCAACAACTAAATTATCCCACCAAAACTGCACTTACTTATAAATAAATATATGTTTCGTTTAATTGTTTGTTACCTTTTAATATATAATTATTATAATGTATCAAATAAGTAATAATGAAGAGTATTTTGTATCATATATAACAACTTTTTTATTATACAGTATTATACAATTATACAATTATATATAATAATTGTAATTAATATATATTGTAATTATAATGTATTTTAAGTATATGTATTACTTACATGTATGTATTAATTATGTATTGTAATTATAATGTATTGTAATATAATTGTAATTAATATATATTATAGTATATATACATTTCATAACTTATGTACAACAATAAAAAACAAAACACACTATAATATAATAATATTAATAATATGATCTATAATATTCGAATAGCTATTTCACAAAGTCTGACACGTCTTTGACAGAGAAAATATACATTTTATAAATTATTCATTTTCATAGAGAGATATTGCTGTTTCATTCTAATTACATAGCTTCACCTTTTCACTGTGTACTTCTTCTGCCATTTCCAAAAGTTGTTGTTGAAACTGATTCATGGAGCGTGGAAGAGTCTTGATTAGTTTTGGCTTAGGTATGATTGAGATTGAATTAATATCTGTGGTAGGAAGTGTGTTACTGCCAGGGGCGCCGGAAGCTTAATAAAAGTGGGGGCGGGGAGGCAAGAAAATTCCCAAATTGCCAAAAAGAGGATAATTTCCTAATATTGATTCGACTCACATTTTGCTAAAAATGTAAAATTTTCGATGTACAATTTGATTAATCACTACTTTTTCGATGACTGGCATGAGACGTTAAGTATTTA
>JAYRBW010009441.1:0-13407 GCA_036023295.1 Invenusta paracnida
AGAGTACAGCAATAGTGGCTAAATGGCAGATTAATTAATTATCAGCTAGGCATTTAGTACGTATAGGATCTAAATAGACAGTACGAGAAGGAGGAAGAGGAGAGTCAGTGTTTGTAGATTGGTATAATATGGTTGTATACTTAGCAGTCACATGTCCATTCCTGGTCCAAAACCTTCTGAAGGGTGAAGTTCAGATCCGTCAGCGCATCCGAGCGTTTTAGAGCAGGTTTCTTTGGTGTGGCGGGCACTGTCTTCTTCTTTTTCTGAGCAGTAGGAGTCACTATAGCAGGAATCACCCGGGTAGGAGTCATTATTGAAACAGCTGCTGCTGCGTCCCCCGTTGAAGAAGTGTCATTCATGAGACAGGTATTATATGGCTTTGGTGAATCCATTTGCTCGTAGCGAATCTGTACGATACGTAGATTGAAACTGGTCACGTTCTCCATCCCCATGTTGATCCATGTAGATTCCATTGCATCGTAGCATAAATTGATAGCAGCCAGGTCCAGTCATCTCTGTCACTTTAATCGGATGATTACCCATCCAGTCAAAGCCACAGACATTGCTCGACATCTTAGCCCAGTACATGTCCGAGGTAGGAGAGAATGTCGGTCGTAGGTGTAGCCAGGTAGAGATCTCGAAAAGCCTTGGGTAGAGTAGTTGACTCGAGAGAAGAGAGGTAATCTTGCAATTTTTACTGGGCAAGAAACTCGATCCAACCCACATTGCCCCATAGAGATCTATCTCTTATATTTCTATGTAAATACTGATAAAATACAGTATAATAATAAAAATTAAAAACAAAATGATTTACTTTTAATAGAAAAATAGTGTGTATTCATGTATTTAAAAATATATATATATTTGATTGCAAAATACGAAAATATTTGAATATGTGTTTCTTTCCACAAAATAGCAAATTAAATTCACAAATTACTTTAACATGAAAATATGTACACAATTTTAAAAAATATGGCTAAATTGAAATATATATTGAACTCATGTGAAAAAAGTGTTTAATTTTTATAATTATGTCAACATTTTATACATTAACTAAAAATATACTTAGAAACTAGCTATTATTGTTGAATAAATATAAATAAAAGTTGAATATGTATCTATAATAAATTAAAAATTGCGGAAACGCTGATAAACAAAAAAACATTACTGCTAAATATACAAGCCTATCACCTTCTACATATGATTTAAAGATAATTGTGCAAACAAAAATATAAAATAAATGAGACGTGCAATTTTTATTGGATGGAATGATATTAAACTTCATATCTAAAAATAATTTGAGCATTTACTATAATTTTAAGAGACAAATAAATTACTTATGATTAAACTATTAAATACTTCAAAATTATTGTCTCACTAAACTATAATTTCCGATAATAGCTTGGATGATTATCTGGCAAAAGAGATATATTTATATATAGGACAAACTTCTAAAACTGCAAATACAATTAATTAGTTAAAGATGTTTGTGTTCCAACTCGTCACTTGATCCGAAATTGTTTGTAAAAGATGTAATTG
The DNA here is from genome assembly GCA_036023295.1 of Invenusta paracnida. Classification (NCBI taxonomy): domain Eukaryota; kingdom Metazoa; phylum Platyhelminthes; order Proseriata; family Coelogynoporidae; genus Invenusta; species Invenusta paracnida. The sequence goes on from JAYRBW010009441.1 coordinate 1,540, forward strand.
GAAATCATTTGACGTTTTCTTTGTTGATTTTCTAAAATAAAACAATTTATAAATAAACATGACAATAAAAAATATTTTGTGCACACAAAATTCATGATAGAATTTAACCTCAAATTTGACCTCAATTTTACTGAAGAATATAATAAAAACAAATAGGTATATAGAGCGTTTTCCAAAAGTGGAAACGTTAACGTTATCGCTAAATCTATAGGAAACGTTCATACCAAGGTCAGAATATTTTGGCCTAACCATAGAAATTAAGTAGGTTACGTATCTGATTCCCGACACGCCTCTACCCATGTTCAAATCAAAGCACAAAAATAAATTTGAATATATAAAATAATAACATGGTTAGTTTTGTAACGACCAGAGAGAGATAAGACGAGAACACCACCATAGAGTAATAATTATTGTACTCTAATTGAGTACATTAGTAATAATGTCTCTAATAATTGTAATTTATAGCAGAACACAATTTCCCCGACATTTTATTAAAACGAAACTCAAATTTGTTGATAGAGAAATAAAATGTCGTTAAATTTTGATTTAAACAAAGCTATTTTCCAAAATAAGCATCAAATTGCCGGGAGTGAACCCTCTTTGTATTATTACTCTATGGTATTTACCATGAGAATATACAAAATTTAATGGGTAACATGTTTAGTGGACATTGTTTATAGTTAATCTTTCTAGTAATCTTTCTAATATTTAATTTGGTGACATTTATACCATGTTATTAAAAGAATTCTTAGCAGTGCTTTTTCTACTTCTAGAATGTTTGCAAGATTTATTTCTTCGATGTTATTCCAAATAACTATCGAAATGACATCAGGCTTTGTTGCTAAGAAGTTGCACCTAGAAACAGCTTGATAATATTATTAATAATCTATCAATATTTAGCTATTTGGTATACATTACTAAGTATTAACGTAAATGTACCAATCAATATACAGTTAGTCAGATACAACAATATTTTATAATAACTTTAACATCCATTTTGCCACTATTCCATCAAACAATTCTACTAAAAAGTTAAACATTTAAGAATATCGCACATTATAGTGCCATCCAGACCTATATGTTCTAATTTTAAGTTATTTTATCAATAAGTTAATGTTTAGTAAGCGAATTTTCAGTTGACGCTATGATTTTCGTTTCTTTAATTATTTTCTCTCTTAATGAACAATACACACTGATAACAAATCTTACAACATGACACCTAATAATATACATTGCTAGAGTGATATTCTGTTTCATATTCAGAAGCAAACACTAGTTATTCTCCAATTATTCTATAAGATAATGCAGATCCTGAACGAGCAGTCTGCGAAAAATAATCTCAAAGATGTTCTTTGATCCCATGTCTATTTTTATCTTAAATCTCTATCGGTAGTTAAGAAAGTATACTCATGTTATGTTTCACGAATTCTGTTTGGACATAATTTAAGAGTGCCACTTCCGAGTGTTTTAAGAGTGCTGTCCTACCTTCTGTCTCACTTTTTCGAGAATGGTTTCAAGAATTTTATTAACAGTAGACATATGGGGACACTATTATTGTAAGAATTATCTATTTTTATTGAGATAAAAATTATGTTTAACTGTATGTAAGAACAATCGTGTATTTCGGTTTGTAAAGGTTCTCGTAATATGGATTTATTTGTCGATGTACCGCCTTAAAATGTATCGATATGGAAAGAATTTGAAGTTTTTGTGGAAAACTGTTATATTACTGTATTTTTATCAAGTAAAATTATACGATATTGTTACTCTTAACCTTTTATTTTTAGAATATTGATGCAAAAAACATCTCTCTTTCGGTGGCAAATGTTTCCAAATTGTTTGGCAAATTGTTTCCAAATTAGAGACATTTGAAAATCTAAAGTTTTGATTATTGACAACTAAAAAATCTTTACAGATAGTTGTATGAAATATATATCAAAACAAAAAACTCTGGATTTCACTTCTGTTTTACGTTTTTGACATATTTATTTAGTTTATAAATAATATCATTTAAAAGAGTTGGTTTTGATCAATTATTTTTAAGTGTGTGTTCTATTTTGTGTCAAATATATATAGTGTCGTATCTGTTTGTGTTTTGGTAATTTTAAATGAGGTATACTAAATATAAATTTTATAGTTTGATAAAAATCGTATTTTGGCGGAAGAAAGTTCACAGTTCTTTGTTATCTCAAGTAGTATCGCTTAGTCATTAACATAATTTTAGAATTATAAACACGAATGTGTTTTGTGGTTTTATAGGAGTTGACTACATTTCCTATTTTTTTTAAATTTTGCCAGATTAAACCCAATACGTATATTTATTAATCGTTTATATGTATTTGTATATTTCTAAATCACTTAGATGATCAACAAAGAAATCAGTGTAATGAACTCAGCGTCGACCTCATCAGAACGACCATTGTGCAATTCGAGTACGTTGACTTCAAAAACATCATTCAAATGTGATATTTGTAGTCAATCTTTTTTAAACGAAATACATTTATCGATGCATAAAAATGAACACAGAAGAGAAAACATACAATGTGATGTGTGTCACAAATTTTTCTCAAATTCCCATCATCTCTCTCGACATAAACATATTCACTCCGGTAAAAAACCATTTCAGTGTGATGTGTGTCACAAATATTTATCGCACTCTAGTAGTCTCTCTCGACATAAGCTTGTTCACTCCAATGTGAAACCATTTCAGTGCCATGTGTGTGATAAATATTTCTCTATCTCTGGCAATCTTTCTCAACATAAACGTATTCATTCGGGAGAGAAACCGTTTCAGTGTGATGTGTGTCACAAATCTTTTGCAACCTCTGGAAGTCTTTCTACACATCAACGTATTCATACCGGTGAGAAACCGTTTCAGTGTGATGTGTGTTACAAATATTTCTCAAATTCCCATCACCTCTCTCGACATTTACTTGTTCACTCCGGTGAAAAACCATTTCAGTGTGATGTGTGTCACAAATATTTCAAACGATTGGATTGTCTATCTCAACATAAACGTAGTCATTCGGGTGAGAAACCGTTTCAGTGTGATGTGTGTTACAAATATTTCTCATGCACTGGTAATCTTTCAACACATCAACGTATTCATACCGGAGAGAAACCATTTCAGTGTGATGTGTGTTACAAGTCTTTCGCACACACTAATAGTCTTTCTAGACATAAACGTTTCCATTTAGAGGAGAAATAATGTTGTATAATATTTGTCGTAGCTTTTTTTCTGTCCCGCTGTAATTTAAGGAACAGAATAGAAGGCATTCTTAAAACATTTATTTATAACTAGTCAGATGTGTCAACTGTTAAGTATTTATTGTATGTATCGCTTTTCTATTTCAGTTATACATATTTGTATACACTTATTCCAAAAATTCTTTTCATACAAAAAATTATAATTTATATTTGTAATTTTATGTACATGTACAGCATACCTATAATTATCCCCAACAACAATTGGGCGTCTAAACATATCTCATAGAACTCGTCTTAAGACGTACACCTTTGACCATTAGGTAAACGTAAAAAAGATAGACGTAGGTAGACGTACATCACACAGGGATGTATATAGAAGGAATATTTGAAGAGCAAATGTTAATTCACAATCTCCTCCTGTTTCGAATCCAACAATATATGACTGAATTACGGGACTGTTCGGAAGAATCTATACATATATTAGTGTTTTTAAGTAGTCAGTAATACTCTATGAATATGTTATATCTATACATACGTAATCAGTGCTCAAGATAAACGAGCTGAATAGTATTCACATTATACTGAATTTTGCACATGCTTTGTGTGTACATGCAGTTTCAGTCAATATACAGGTCAAGCCATATAAGTTGTATGATTTGCAGATAGCCAGAGAGATATTGCGTCATGTATAATTCTTCTCGTACGAAATGAGTTAATAATAAAAATGCTGATAATGATATACATGCCTATTATATGCAACGAGAAGTAGTTGCAATATTGATTCTACCTTTATGTGTGTGAGTGACTAAAACTTGGAAGCGTGAGAAACGTTACTAAGTTGGACACACAGAGATGTATATATATAGAAGGAATATTTTAAGAGCAAATGTTAATTTACAAGCTGCTCATGTTTTGAATCCAACGATATATACATATCTATTGAATGCAATAACATCGATATGTAGAGATATTTTTTTTGGCGTTTATTGAAGTAAAAAATATGGAATATTCTAGATATATTATATGTAAATAATATATAGTAACAAATAGTGCATTTGTATAAACATTTTAACAAAAAAAAAAGATTATACAGATTACATGTATAGTAAACTTATGTGTATGAAAAAAGGTCAAATGTAAATATTTTTTATCATACATATGTAAAAGTCTTCTAATATTTACTTTCAGACCGCCAAATTGGACCCAATTCTCTAAAAATTGAAAAGTTATGCCTAACGACAGATAAAATTACACTACGTTGTCGGGAAATTGCCGAAACCCTGAAGATAACCGACGTTTTCTTTAGTTCATTTTCAAAATGCCAGTCTAATAATATCTACAAATGTAGGTCATCGTTTGGGTGGAATTTTATCAATTAAGAAAGGTTTATCGAGAGATAACGAAGTTTTTTTTATAAATTTTCATAATTTTATTTGTGTGATCATAATTTACGACTCTTAATATTAATGCTACAACTTTCGTTTACATCTTTTCCAAATGTATTTAAATGTTTCTGAAATGTCTTTATATTATTTAGTTTTTTAGGGGGGTTTCAGATCTTTATAAATTACTTTACATTTTGTTCTACATTGTTTATCATATATGCCATAATTTATTACTTTCTATAATAAGCATCCTTAAACTATCTTCCAAATAAATAAATTCACCAGGACAAATTAGTGTACAATAACTGTTAACTGTTGTATTCTACATTTTAAAAATATCATTATAGATATTTTTAGTTTTATTAAATAACTAAACAAATACTAATTAATAAAATGGAAGCGCATGAGAATACAGAAAAAATATATTTGAAATATACTCATCTTTATATTTTTGATAGTATCTAAACAAATCATAATGCATTTTTAGAGAGACTTAACTTGTAGGATTATGAGATATGTTTAAAAAATCTCGTATATTGATTATTAATGGATATTTTGTTAATAATAACGAATATATAAATATCGCAAATGGTCATAGAATTACGCTGTAAACTTTTTTAAAGTGTTAATTCACAGTTGGAAATAATTTTTGTAATATAAATATAGTAAAATATCTTAATTTTGTAAAATATATTTATAAATAAAATATGCATTTTATTTTTTTAATGAATACACAAAATACATTTGTGAACAATTTTTTTCTTCGTTTATCTATTTGAACAATCTACAGTGGAACCTCCAAAAGCGGAGTGGTCGGGGATTTTATATACACTCCGCATCTGAATGAGGAGTATGTATTATGTAGTTTATGCAATACTCTGCATTCAGAAACGTATGCAAGGTGAAATAATCTATTTTCAGATATTTTTCTATTGATGACACCAAGGCGGTTATTTCCAAACTCCACAAAATGATTGTCAAAAACTAAAAGCAGACAACTTTGGATCAATATTTCTTGGCAAAGTGATTTTTAATTGAAACTTATTAAAAAGATTCTCTTTTCGTTTTTATATAATTTTATATTATCATGTTTAATTTTACATGTATATAATAAACTAACTCTTTTTGGTCATTGACTACTCCACTTCCACAGGCTAAGTTAGGGTAGTTAACATGGGTTTGGGATCAATCAAAGGCACTCGGCTTATAGGGATTACTCCGCTAACTGATTCGTTTTTATGTGTAAGAATTAATTCCAGTACATAAAGCACTCTGCTTATAAATAAACTCTACTTAGAGAGGGTCCGCTTCTGGAGGTTCCACTGTATCATATATTTTTGAATGAACTGTGTCAACTTTTTTTAAATATTATTTATAATTTGTTTATAGTTTCTTTATTTTCTCAGGTTTTTTATTAATTGGGGAACTGACATTGATATCCAAAGGGGGGTGAGAGAGGAGAATGAGTTAGTTTAAAGTCACTCGCCCAGTGGCCAGTAAAAATAAGGAGCCACACATAGAAAGCCAGTGGATATTCTTGTAGTTTGCATCCCTGAAATTCAATTGATAGTTATATAATTATACTAATTACTTCTATAGAAATAAGAAAGAGAAGCAAATCTTACTACTTATCTTTACATAAAATTGATAATTGTTCATTAATAATAATGAATGTTAAATAAATAATAACAAAATATTTGTTGTTCATCAAGCATTTTCTAAGCCAACTTATGATGTTGTATGTGACTTAATTCATTTATGACACTCAAAAAGTAACTGGAAACTGCCTACCCTCCACCTTTATAATATGAAATATAGGGTTACTGGATGGTGTAGATGACTAATTCAGGGTAACTGGGATGTTAATATGATCATTTTCAAAGGTCAAGACATGTACATACCAATAATATTCAATGGTAAAGACATGTACTTTCAAATAGTCACATCAATTACTAAATTAGACATTAGTATTATTACATTATAATATTTAGCTTAGCTTTTAATTTTAAATTAGATTTTTATATCAAGTAAGATATTTAGTATAAAAAGAATGTACACATTATTATTAATACATGCTTTGTCTTTTGTTTGCACTGCCAGATAGCTTTATTAAAATATCAAAGGTTGTTGTGTGAAAACACTTTATTGGGTATAAATGTTAAAACACCCAATAAAGTGTTTTTACACAACAACCTTTGTTATCTACAATTATGGGTATGGAAAAATATAAATCCTTTTTATGTTAATAATGTTTCAATTTAAGGTGGGATTGGTAAACCCAATAATCCAGTTTGTCTAAAGCATGAGATTGCCAGCCTTTCTTTTTAACATAGCATATGTTTACAGTCTTCGTAAGGATTTTAAAATTCCGGAATCATCTTGGGGAAAGTCTTGGAATTTGTTTTAAGTCATATAGAAGAAAATATTTAATACATTTATATGTTTTACACACTACTAATCAGATCTTTATAGTCACATGGAGACAAGTGTCCCTGGAATGCTGATTATGCAAAGTATTTAACTTTTTGAGACAGAGAAAGGGCAAACTCAACTGAAGCTAATAGAGGAGTATGCTTTTAGTGAATTAGATGATCTCAAAACGAAATAACTTTGTCAAAGGAGAAGTGAATAGTAGATAAGAGAAGCTTCATTTGATAGTCCAATCAAAGCTCCATCAAAGAATAAACATACACTTGAAATTAATGTATCAGTACATTAGTTTAAAGCAGAAATAATTAAAGTTGTGCATAACTGAATAACATAATTTATGTATATATTTCATCTACTTTCCAATTTGATTATTGTAATTATGTGAATAACTTTTATGTATATGATCTGCTTACATACTGGATATTTTGTATTTAATTAATACTTAATTTGACAATTACAAAAAATACATGCTTCAAGCATTTTAAAATGAGTTTAAACAATTATATACTAATAAAATATTTCATAACTTTGTAGTCCGAGTTTATTAAATATTTATATTTAACACATTCAAATCGCTTTTTGCATCAATTATAAATAACAATACATTTCATAATCATTTATATAGAGTTATGATATTTGGACTTGTGTTTGAATTTATATTTGCCTTGTTAGGTTTTACTGGTGTATGTATTTATATTTAACTTACTTTAATCTTAATCGTGAATTCGCCATTTCTCAATTTCTTTTATTTTTATCTTTAAAATAGATGGCTAATATTCCTGGTATGACATATCCTAAGAGTAAGGATGCCTATTCGGACGTTTACTCCGATCCCAAGACCCACACGCAGTCTCCTGTTACAACAGGCACATCAGTTATAGGTATTAAATTCAAGGATGGAGTTGTTATTGCTGGAGATTGTCTTGCTTCATATGGATCATTGGCAAGATACAGAAATGTCGACAGACTTTTTAAGGTACATATGTTATTTCTTGTATAAAGCATTATAGACATACTAAAGTGACTGTTGATCTAATATTTATCCTACAAAAAGGTGTTTGGTGTGTTATTTGTTTCAATTTATTTCAATGAATTAAGTAACATTAATGCTAAAACACCTTTTATAGGGCAGAGTAATTTAAACAGAATAACATTAAATTATCTAATTGTGAATCTGACGTTTGTGATTCATTATGTGATCATGTCCATCTGAAATACATATATGGAATATATTTTTAATTGATGTATTTGATTAAAACAATGACCTTTCAAAGATTTTATTATTTGAAGAATGTTATAGCACAAAATAAGTGACTTGCTTTTCTATCTCCAATTTTACAGGTGAACGATAAAACAGTTGCTGGATGTACAGGTGACATAGCTGACTTTCAGCATTTAAAAAGCTACATCGATGACCGTGTTATGGAGGAAAACTTACTTGATGATGGATTTAAATACAGGTAATTTATTATTTGAAACAAATTATTTTCTAAAAATTGTGTTAAACACAATTGAATAATACTTATTATTTTCAAAGTTCGGTATTTTCAAGTTTTGAATAATTTCATTAATTGTAATGGTTATTTTTTCTGTAACTAGCTTTTGGTTTGTCTAGTTACAGGCATCAACAATTTAAAATTATTATGGTAACTAGACATTCTATAGTGTTCATGAAATTCTCTTTTATTGTCTGTTTCATTGTATCAGTCCCCACGGACTTCATTCATGGTTGACGCGAGTTCTCTACAACCGTCGTAGCAAGTTTAACCCGCTATGGAACACCTATATTGTTGCGGGTTTGGAAGAGGATGGTACTCCGTTCCTTGGCTACACCAACATGATTGGAATCGGTAAAATAAACTTAATTTAACCAGTGTTACGCATATAATTGTTATGTTTACTAAAATATAATGTAAGTAATGTTTATAACGTCTAGAGGCTTGTAATACTATATTTTTATAGAATAATCCATTGTTTGTAGTTACATGGGTTTAAATTAAAAATTGAAATATCGTTACTGTGTTCTCAATCCAGACAGTATTTTTCTCTTTATTGCCACAATTTATCTAATTCTTTCATTATGCATATTTTTATATGTTAAATATTCAGCAATCTTTCTAAGTTATGAGTTTGGTATAAAACTTAATGTTAGCAATGCAATATTTTAAGTAACAATAAAAACAGTAGTAGAATTTGCACTTTTCGTTGTGAAAAAGCTTTGACTGTAAATTACGTTTCGACAATGTTTTTATGGCAAGTCATCAAAGTTACAATAAAAACTGCGTTGTTTAACATATATTTAAAAAATTGTCCACTGCAGCTTTCACCGGAGATTGCGTTGCCACTGGTTTTGGTGGTTTCCTCGGTCTTCCGCCACTTCGTGATGCACTTGAAAAGAAGGGGGGCTACATGGAAATGACAGAAGCTGATGCTATTACCACCATTGAGGATTGTTTGCGTACCCTTTTTTACCGTGATTGCAGGTCAGTTGGCACTTATTTTATTTTGTCATTTTAATAGTGTGCTACATATGTTGATTGGTCTTTTGATTTATACGAATAGTTTTAATTATAAATTCGATTTATGAATTCTTCCAATTTCAGAGCTTTTGCTAATTATCAACTGGCAGTGGTGACCGCTAAGGGTGTAGATCTTAGAGGTGATCTCAAACTGGACACCAATTGGGATCTCGCAGAATACGTCAGTGGATATGAATAATTTATATCACAGCCACGTCTCAAATTTCTGTGTTGGATATTATTTCAACGTGTTCACTCTGTTTACTTACATTGTATCTATTTATTGTATTTTATGCTATAAAATAAAATGATAACTTTTTAACTGTACCATTTTATTGTCTTCATATGAATAGATATATGTAATTGTAAAAGTGTAAATGTAAATAATTGAAAAATGTTACTATTAAAGAGGTATTTTTAAAAAGCTCTATACGCGAATGAAATTGTCGAAATTATGTTTATTTTAGAAAAAAATAGTACTAATATTAAAGTTCTTTTATAATCAGAAAACGTGGTTTACACTTCGATTATTAGTTTCTTGCTAATTATTTTGTACAATAATCTTCGTTGAGGGAACTCTGACTAGTCTCAGGATATCAGTAAGGATTTGCTTTTTGGTCATTTCGTAGGTTCGGTGGCCAAAGGAGTTCAATCTATAATTATGGAATATGTGTTCTGTGGGAGCTCCTAGACATTTTATTTCAAAGACTGAATTAGAGATAGAATTGATGGTCCTTGGTGTATAATTCGAGTTATACAGACAGCACACATTAACTGTAAAATTCTGAGTAAGTTAATTATACATTTTAATTATTATTAATAATTGATTCCCTATCTATCAGATACTATTTATTTTTGTATGTATCTGAGTGCGAGCGAGTAATTTTAGCCTTAAATCACGGAATACTTTAAAGGTGTTATATATAGTAGTCCCAGCCTTAAATAATTTCAATAATAAGAAGATGAAAGTCAGAGATATATTCCAAATAAGTTTGGTGTATTACACAAATAATTAACGCTATATATGTAATAATGTTCGACTGTACAGATATAATAATCTTTATTTTTATGTTTTGTTATATATACCTACTTTGCTCAGCTCTATGCTGCTCATATTATTATAGTTTCCGTGTAAAAAAGTTAAATATATGTATAATATATATATACTACAAAATGAATATAACGTTATCTACTATTTATATATACCTAGATGTATGTTCTTCTTTTTAATTTCTTACCATGTATATTTAATAATACATATATTAATATTCAATAATTATTTTTCCTACATAAAAATTCGAAAATTAAAACTCCATAAAAAGGATGAACATTTTTGTTATTTGCAAGCGCATCATGGTTTCCGCACTTAATATATATTTTACGCTTTTAAATTTATTTGTTTTTAAATCATTATGTGTCTGAAAATATATGTAAATATATATTTATAATTATAAATAGTAGGCACAAGTAGAAAAATATTTGCTGGTATCAAACATTTTTGCTGAATATTGTTGTTTATTGTTGATATAGGAGTATGTTATTTTATCAATATATATATACGAAATTCTGTGTAAATTAATTGTTTAATTATTAAGGAAGGTTCGTGTATTCTGTTTCATCTAAAGTAATTCATAACTCTGTAGTTTTAAAAATTTACATTCAATAATTTATTTGGATAAATCAGTTTAGAAAAACTATGGAAACAAATCAATACCGCATAATTTAAGAAATGAATTCAAATAAAAGCGGCAAGAAAAACCCAAAGCAGAATAAGTCGAATAGTCAAATATCAAAGAATGGGGAATGTTCATCATCACATAAAACCAAAATCGTAAGATCCTATATAAAAGTTTACCTTATTTTAATTTTCCATAAGTTATGGCAACTGTATATATATTATAACTGTCACATATATTATACATATTTTTCATTTTAATAATATATGTATAATATTAGTTGTAATGTTCAGATTCTGTTTATATTACTAATAAGTAATACTATTATATTATCAATGTTAACTATATATATTTTTCTAATGCCAATGGAATACATATAAATGAATAAATTGTAAAATTATTCGGTCACAGACATAATTTATATTAGTACTATATTTAAGCCATAATTTATACACTAAAGTACAGGCTTATGGTGCTATGTCTATGAGTATGACCAAATTTATGATAATATCCCAGTTTCATGCATCAAATTATTTTTTGCAGTTTTTATTTTAATAAATAGAGGGTTCAGTTTGATTTTATATTTTGATTATTTAAACAAAAAATATATGTAAAAATCATCTCCTGAACTTACAAAGTCCAAATATGTCT
>JAYRBW010009452.1:0-34791 GCA_036023295.1 Invenusta paracnida
ACATAAGTACAATAGAATCTTCAGTGTAGATAGGATAGTTTTGCAGATGGGATAGTTTCGATGAATTACAGCGATGTCATTTGCCTCTTCTCCTCTATCATCTTAGCTCCTATTTCTCTCTTTCAGTTACATGGTACATCGACTGCTGCTAGCCTCACTGGGCAGACGAGAAGCTGATGACCGTGATCACTATGGCAACAAGCGACTGGATCTTGCGGGACCATTGCTTGCCTTTCTCTTCCGGGGGTAGGTCTCTCTTTTCCTTTTAGTGGTATTAAAAATGTATCCTAGCATTACGCTATTAAACTTTAACAGCAACAACAGATATATATATATATATAAGTAAAATAGAGGCGACAAAACACAGCCGAAATATTTGCATTTCTAATGGAGACATTTGCATTTAAAACACGAGTATATGAGTGGGTAAATTGCCTGGTTATTGGAGAAATATCTACAAATGTTTAGTTAAATCAAATGATTTCAACGGATATTGTGTTTGATAAACAATATTAGTCTGTTAAAAATTATTATAGCAAGTTTTTGTTATATTCATTATTTATTCATAAGGTAGTTATAGAACTATAAGGTAGGTCACTCTTATTAATATATCGATTTTACTATCAATCCGCCCAAAGACTGTTCCGCAATCTGACGAAAATGATCCGGCTTTACGCTCAAAAGTATATTGACAAGGGTAAGGACTTCAATCTGGAGAATGCCATTAACACGAAGATTATCACGGATGGGCTTCGCTACTCATTGGCTACTGGAAACTGGGGAGACCAAAAGAAGGCCCATCAAGCTAGGGCGGGTGTCTCGCAGGTTCGTTCTTGCCTTCCTTCTCTCCTTTAATATCATGATTAATTGGTTGAGTTTCATAGAGCAGGTTTAGATATTATTTTAAACTATGACTTAAATAATATTGATTTTTTAAAGTATAATAGATAATATTTTATCGTATAGATTTATATATCTAGATATATTTTGAGTTAGAATTGCATTAAATAAAAAACCATTGGATAATTAGATGCTTTAACTATTATAATTATAAAGTTCAGAAAAATATGCACTCATGCATGTAACAAAGTAATATAGAAAAATGCAGACAGTCTGATTGTCCGGGTCAATTTAGTTGGCTCTTAGGTGAAATGTCTCGAGATAAATAGGTTACGGAAAGCATTTCCACGCAAATCGATATTTCTTAAATCAACTTGTACATTGTCCTCGTTATATGCAATGATATCATTTTCACCAGGCTCTCAATAATAAAATTGTGTAAAATATTCCAAGGGATCTTGCCTTTCAGGAAGAAATTTGTCCTCGTTTAAGTCGTCGTAAGTCGTCCAAGCAAATCGTCGATGGCGTCCATAGTTTCAAACTGAAAATTGTGCCCCTAAATAGGATCAATATAGTTGTTAAACGCCTCTGATTCTGTCAAATCAAGAAACAATGACCATTTTGTCCACTACTATATATTTACATTATACAACTTTCGACGCGACGCCACTGGCTAAGTTACTTACAGATTGTTGAACAAAAAACGGGTACTTAGACAGCGGCTACTTTCTAACAGTCACCCATTTTGTTGAGTGCTCTTTATTTAAGCAGGATACCTTGGATGGTCAAGGAGATTAAAAGTACAATATATTAATATAAATGATATACAAGCGTCAATTTTTCACACACTGGCAGGTAAATCTCTCTGACTAAATATAGGCGTCACTTATTGCATATTTCCTGCCCAATTTCTAGGTGTTAAACCGGCTGACCTTTGCCTCAACTCTCTCCCATCTCCGACGTCTTAACTCCCCAATCGGTCGAGATGGAAAGCTTGCCCGTCCTCGACAACTGCATAACACACAGTGGGGCATGATCTGTCCGGCAGAGACACCTGAAGGTGGGGCTGTTGGGCTGGTGAAGAACTTGGCCCTCATGGCCTATATCTCTGTGGGGAGTCACCCCTCTCCTATCCTTGAGTTCTTGGAGGAGTGGAGCATGGAGAACCTTGAAGAGATAGCACCTTCGGCCATTGGAGAGTAAGTCTAGGCAAAGATCAATAATAGAAGTAAAAAATTAACGCCTTTACAACGTTTTTTCGTTTGTTTAATTTATACCTGTTTCAATAAATACGCTTTATTACATTATGTTTTATTGTTCATTTATTTTTCAATACTACTAGCAATATACGTAAGTTAGTAGTACTTTACATTTGATAGATTTATTGTATAAAATTATAAATTTTAATGTTTATTATCTCACTTTACGGACACTATTTTATATATAGTCTCAAAAATGCCTCTTCCACTCTAGTGCGACCAAGATTTTCGTGAACGGGTGCTGGGTGGGCATCCATCGGGACCCTGACCATCTGATGATCACTTTGAGAAAGCTCCGACGACAGATGGACGTCATTGTGAGCGAGGTAAGCATGGTTCGGGACTTCCACGAACGCGAGATCCGCATCTACACGGATGCGGGGCGCATCTGTCGTCCACTGCTCATTGTGGAGAGGCAGAAGTTGGCGCTCAAGAGGCAGCATATCGAATCTCTCAAGAACAAAGCTTACACAAACTTCAGGTAAGGGATAGTACTATGTCATCTTTGATGCCATAGAGTATGAGTCGTGAAGTTATATCTGCAACTAGAAATAAAGACCTGCTGTATACGCTTTTCGTCGTACATATTCATTTTTATCAATGTTTCAAATAATATATTTAAATAATTATAATCTTGAGAGATTTTTGCGGATTTCGTAAAATCATTGCATTTCATATATTATTATACGTAAGATGTCACTCTAAAGATAGTTATAATCGGATTTGTGTTTAATGTTGATTTTCTTTTTGTTTGCTGTTCCACGACATTTTATTAACATTCAACTGGCTGTTTTATGCAGAAAGTGGTCTAGTTTTGTTTAAATCTAGTAGGCCTAATCAAAATTAAAAGTAAAATCGATACAGGAAATAAATGTGGAAATATTGATTAATAGCAACGTAGCGATGAGGTAGAATATATGTTTTAATAAAAGGGTAGAATAAGACATCATACAATTTTAATTAATATTGAATATTATGTATAACCGTTTACTGTTAAAGCATATAGCTAACATCCTGTAGGTTAGATGTCTATGAGATATGGAACCAACCCCTCTTATTCCCTAATCTATACAGCTGGCAAGATTTGGTAGCTGGCGGTGTTGTTGAGTACATCGACACCCTCGAGGAGGAATCTGTGATGCTGGCGATGACACCTTCCGATATCCACCGGTCGGCCCAGTACTGTCGAACTTACACCCACTGTGAGATCCATCCCAGTATGATCCTGGGCGTGTGTGCCAGTATTATCCCCTTCCCCGATCACAATCAGAGTCCCAGGAACACCTATCAAAGTGCTATGGGCAAGCAGGTTCGTTTGCATTTCATTGTTTTTCATAATTGATATAAAAAATATTGAGATATTTAATAATTTATTTTTACGATAGCTCATAAATATTGTATTAAACTTTAGAGGGCAGCAATGTACCAGTAATTTGACATCAACGTGAAAAATGGCTTTTCTTATTTATTAATAATTCATGCCCTCTATTTTCATATATTGCTGCCCTCTAATTTTTAAGTCTTAAAGTTTAACACAATAGTAGTATTAAGAGTTTTAATAATAGTATATTGCATGTAAATACATATATGTTCACTACGACAAATTTTAAAGTAATATAATATTATTATGCATGAGAAGTGTAACTTTAAGAAAGCAGTTATTCTTAATGCTTTCCAAGTGAATATTAAATATCTTTGATTTAACGTGTTTAATTTTAAAATATTTATTATTAATTTCAAAGCCAATAATGTTTAAATTTATTATATGTAAGGGTGTATACTCGTACTGTAGGTATCCCGACTATTCCCTGCGGTCAGTTTTCTCCAAAAAATAATAGAATGGCTATATTTATGATTCAAAATATATATATATTTTTTTAATAATAAATTGATTAGTATTTAAAATAATTAATTATTAAATAAATTAAAAACACCGTCTTTCAATTCCAGGCTATGGGCGTCTACATCAGCAACTTTCACATGCGCATGGACACCCTAGCCAATGTCCTCTACTACCCTCAGAAACCCCTCGTAACTACACGTTCCATGGAATACCTCCGATTCAGAGAACTTCCCGCTGGTGTGTATAATATACAGTTTTTCAAGCAGATATTGCAGCTTTAATATTGGCTTCTTTCTTCCTTTATTTATAGGCATCAATGCAATTGTGGCTATCGCTTCCTACACTGGGTACAACCAAGAAGATTCTGTCATTATGAACGAGTCTGCAATTCAACGTGGTCTTTTCCGGTTTGTTTCTGCTTTATGTTAATTATAATTTTTTTATAGTTTAAATTACCCTTATTATTAGAAACAATATTGTTAGTCTTTCAATTTAAATGTAATTCTATTTAACTATCTTTAAAGTTATATATTCCGTACTACTTGTAGATTTATTAGTAGTATAGTGAACTAAGTTTGTATATTTATATAATATGTATAATATTGTGTTCTTATTTGCTCTATAGAATTGCATTTATAACTAAATATTTTCTTATTCAGCTCCGAGTTCTACCGGACTTACAAGGATCAGGAGATGAAACGGGGCATTGACCAGGAGGAGATCTTTGAGAAGCCACGCATTGACACAGTGTCTCATATGCGTCACGCCATCTATGACAAGTTGGATGAGGATGGTCTCATTTCACCCGGTGTTCGAGTCTCGGGAGATGATGTGTTAATTGGCAAGACGATGACCATTCCGGAAAATGATGATGAAGTGAGAACTTAACATTTTTCTTTTATTTACTAATTTAATTATCTACTATTTAATTAGTAAAGTTTTAAGTTTATGTCCTTCGTTTTTTGGAATTTATAGACTTCGATGACTTCAAAGTTTTAGTGTAAGACTGCTGCATTTCTTTTATATATTGCAGCAATAACAGAAAAATAGTTTTTTTTCGTTTTAACACAATATGTAAAGTAAACGACTTTGAAAATATAGATTTTATTTTAGAACTAAAATATTGCAAATTCTATAAAAAACGTTAGCAATTGTTGCAAAAAAAAAACTACAAATTTTGGTCACCTTTTTGATTAATAAATGTAATATATATTTATCAAAATATTATATAATATTAAATGGTCTCTAATTCAATTCATTTTTGCATGACAATGACTTTTTAAAATCAATATTTTAATCTGTACTTTATCTAAATTTGTAAGAATGTAATGCCAGTTACATAATAAGGAATACTAAGTAATAGTTTGTTTCTACGTATTAGGCATGCTTAATGCCCCACTACTAATCTTTGTGTAACTAGTTGAATATATTATGAAATATGGCTTGTAAGAAGTGCTAGTTAAACAAGTTGTCTATAAAGTAGGTCTACGTCATATATTGCCCCCTCATCCCCATCTCTCTCTCTCTCTCTCCCTCCCGCCCTCCCATTGTAACTTCAGTTGGATGGAGCTCATCGACGCTACTCCAAACAGGACGTCAGTGTCTTCATGCGTCGCTCTGAATACGGTATCGTCGACCAGGTGAGCTCTCTCATCCACTCCAAAGCTCACTTCCTGTCCCTCTAGCTGTATAACAGGGCTGCATTGTTACCTATTGTATGCTATATCTCGCTACCGGCGCGTGGTGTGTAGATCCTGGCTGTTAATACTTGACAATACCACCGCACCGCACCGGCCAAACACACTTTGTTAGTCAGACTCAGGGTTCTGTTATGCTGTCCTTTCACTTATCCCAATCCCACCCTTTTTGTCTTTCCGATGATAGAATACGCACGCACTGAAGTCGAGAAAGTATTCAAAGTCATGAGTCATCAAAGTGCTGGCTTTTTGTCTCTCTTTTTTTGGCGGAGATTTTGGAGGGGGTTGCTTGTTTTTTTGGGTTGACTATAGCTCACACAATAACGCCTTTTTGAAATACAAATTTCGCTTCACTTTATAATTCAGCGTATAATAATTTCAATTTGTAACCCGTGTTTTTTAGAACGCCAAAAGGTTGTGAGGTGCGATATTAAACTGTCTGTTTATTTAAATACAATATTATAGTTAATATTATCTAGTTGATTGATTCACTCCACTAATCCTATACATCAGTATACCAGGAATATTTATTACAACTAAATCTATATTAAATAGTAAATTTACATCAATAAACTAGCAACATGCCTGATTGTGGTGAATACCCATAGAGATGAAAGATCTGGACAAACATTTAATTTAATACAGTCACGCATACAAAATGGTATCAGTATGTTTTTTACAGAGGTAAGGGGGGCTTATCCCGCCCTCGACTTATACGTCACCAGATTTTTTTACGCCAAATAGTTAATGTTTTCTCACACGCTTAATATATAATTGTACACCCTATTATCATCGATTTAGCGGGCTATTTTTAGTACCGAGGGAACGTCGGGACCTTCCATGCGATGGTGCTATCTCATATAAAATCGTCTACTGGACTCATTTGTCATGGCTTTATTGTTTATCGATTTCCTCGACTTTACTAGATAATACGACGGTAATCTTTCTTCCCACCCAGCAAACAGGCCTATGTAATGAAGTGTGTAATGGCTACACTCTTTATATTGTATATCATGTTTGTGCATGAACTTGGTTTGTTGCACAATAGGTATATATTACACAATGTTCTGTGTGCCTCACCACTCAGACAGAAGACCCCCTTTTGGACGCTTTCAAGAGTAAATCTCTACTCTACTTATCTTTCTGTGAGAATTATTCTACTATTTTAAGCTTACATAGCACTGCTGTGGATTACAAAATTGTCTCTAGAGTGCCCCATGAAAACGTAAAACTATATAAGAAGATAAAACTGCATTTTGGCACACACACACATTAAGCTGTGTTGCTGGTTTTTTTATATCCTCTAATTTTCTGTATACCACTTTTATGACTCCCCCTCCCATTTTTGAAACAAAATCATTGATTTGGTCTGGTCTGGTCTGCTTGCTGCGTTTTTCTTTTCTTGCCCGAATCAATAATAGAAGAGCATAATTTTGTACATTTCGTGAGTTAATAATGCTATTGTACAATATAGTGTCGTGCTTTGTGGATATTGTGTATTTTTATACCTATAGGAGAGAAGAGGCTTATCTAATATTCTTGGCTGTGTAACATGTACTCTTCTTGCGGCAAAAATCCCAGTCATTAAAACAGTCGCTTTTGTCTGCTAATTAGTCAATTAACAAGTCACAATACTTCCCTGTTATAGTCTAACTATTACGTCATCAGTACAGGCGTTTTGCAGAAACAATCTGGGTATCCCTTTGCTTTATTTGTTTGTTTTGATGACGTGTTTCCTGTGTTTATTATTAAATTGTACATAACTGATTCTTAGATATCTCAGAGAGCACAAACTTTGTTAAATGTATTAAAGTAGACTGATTTTTGTGAGTATTAATTCTATTTTTCCATATTGGAAATTAGGATACATTTTTGCGTACATTTAATAAGAAAACCCCCTATTAATCAATTTACGTGTTTATTGACTAGCTACCCTACCCCAGTATGACTACTGTTTTAAAAGCTCCAAATCATACTACAAATATCGCAGAAACTTATACATCTT
Source organism: Invenusta paracnida (assembly GCA_036023295.1). Classification (NCBI taxonomy): domain Eukaryota; kingdom Metazoa; phylum Platyhelminthes; order Proseriata; family Coelogynoporidae; genus Invenusta; species Invenusta paracnida. Next base: position 7,645 of record JAYRBW010009452.1, read on the forward strand.
AGATTACTAGGTAGTTTGAAAGTGACAACGCCATTTTTTAATAAAAAATGTTCAACTTGAAATGTCTGGGATACTTTGAAAATGCTCTGGTATGAACCTAATTACTAGAGGAGCGTCAATATTTTGTCGTTGTTTAACGCTTTTTTTCATAATGTTTGTACAAAATAAGTGGTAAGTTTCGATTGTAATTGTTCGCTATATATAATAATACGAGAAGGAAAACAACTAATTGTTAATGAATCAAGTCTCTCTCTTTTGGCTCTGCTCCCACTTGGCTTGGTTGCTGAGGTAATGTCGCCTTATACGGGACCCTATCGTTTCGTGTATTTACACGCACGGTGTATTCCTGTACTATGTATGTGTTTTGACAAGGCAGTGTTCGATTACGAGCTAATAGAACTGCTCTGAGACTAGGAAATAATAGGTTTAATTGAACAGACGGACGGACGGACACGGGTGTTTAACCCCCTATTTACTAGGTTGAAGCTCAATTATTTTATGCTAACGCAATTAATAATACTCACAACTAAATGAATGACTAAAAAGAAACAAAATGATCAGCGACAGAAGTCAGTCGCACTAGAGTATTGTTTACTCGATAATGCCGTGGGTACAAAAGAAATGGAAATAGGCAGTAAGGCAACTGTGTTGTTCCCCTTTCAATGAGGTCACCTTTTACTTAGCATACTTAATGGGCCAATTAATGATTGGTTCTACGTTAAAAGGGTGCTCTTAAGAAAACACTTGATCCTGCAAGGGCCAAGTGTGAATTGTGAACCGAGCTTTTTTGGTGGTCACGCCTTTTTGGTTTCTTTTACTTATTTAACATGTTTTTTCTCCAAAAAATTAGAATTTCAAAAGTAAAATATTCTGCATTTAATGATATTGTTGTACTAAGTTCACATTTACTATTAGTTTAGATGTACAGCGTATTAGCATATTGTGTTACCTTTTCTCTTTTAGTAAGTGCCTTGATATAGCATTAATTAATTAATGCAAGTAAAAAGTTCGCGGTTTTATGGTGATTGTTTCACTAACAGTCATATAAGGCGAAGGTTGTCTTACAAGGATTGCAAACTATACTTGTGTATTTTATCTACAAGTTACATCTTTTTCTTCTGGGAGTTTTTTCTGTAAATAACGGCAACTCCCTTAGTTATAATTAAAGGTCCCACTAGCATAATATATTGTTGTATTTGTGTCTTCTCGATTTTCACCAGACTGTGCTAACTTCTTGAATGGATGTAGGAATATATAGATGTGCGGTGTGTGTGTGTATTATATACTATTTCTATCGATTCTACAGTCTCCCTATTTCAATGTGTTAGTAATGCTTGAGTACGCAACCTCCACACTCCCGTACTAATTGTACTTAATTATATCATAATATGTCTTGTCGCCGACCTTTGCATTATAGAAACTTTAGTTTTTGTTTTTTACAATTTGTCTGTGGAATTTAATAGTCCTGCTTAACATTTAAGTGATCATTATTTAGTGAGCTCTTCGAGTGAGGGGCTATAACGCTGTATGCAACAATTGTTGTTCCCGTGCCATCTCTTATTTAATAAGTCATCTAACTCTTGCCGTCTATGGTCGGCATGTGATCATTTTCCCACGATAAGTTCTACTCGTGTATTAAATGCATTTAACCTGTCTAAACTGTGCTCCTGTTCTTTATTCAAAATAATATCCCAAACAAGAGGAGTGTATATATGGTTTTACTTATTTAGAGGATAACTTCCGCCTGTGTGCTTCGATAATAGTATAAAACACGGCGTAATAATAATATAAGATAATACTATAATAATAATACTGTATCTTTATTATAGTAGAAGAATGAAGGTTTGTGGAATGTTACAAGTGAAGTTCACACAGCTGTGTGATAACTTGAAGGCACCTTCTATTTATTAGTCATTTTATTGTGTGTTATATGTACATAATATCTATAGTTCTAATTCCATACGTTATAATTTCCAAAAAAATTAATTAAAGTAATTTTTAAGTGACATGACAATATCTTGTATTGTGTATGAGAATTTAAATTTCCAATAGTTTGCCTGATTTCTCTCTTTCTTATCCATTCTGCATTTTTTGTGTCAATATAATATAAATCTCTTCTCTTCCTCTTCATCAATCTCTCTTTAATTGTTCCCTCCCCCTCTCCCTCTTCACAGGTAATGGTAACCTGGAACAACGACGGGAACAAGTTCTGCAAGGTCCGAGTGCGAACCACGAAAGTGCCCCAGATCGGCGACAAGTTCGCGAGTCGGCACGGACAAAAGGGCACATGCGGTATCCGCTATCGCCAGGAGGACATGCCCTTCACGTGCGAGGGGATCACACCCGATATCATCATCAACCCGCATGCCATCCCCAGTCGTATGACGGTTGGCCATTTGATCGAGTGTCTCCAGGTTGGTCCTAGCTAGCTGCCGTTGCTATCTCTGAAGTATTAAGAAAAGTAATACACACACGAGATCCAATTTATTTCATGAACAAATCATTTATAACTTTATTAAAGATAGTTCAACGGTGATTTAGCTGTCAATCAATGAGTAGACCGGAAGTTAATATTATCGATGAAATAATAGGAGTACAAAATACTCAGTAATTCAATTAATAATCCAAAATCAAAATGGAAATTACATTAAAAATGTTAAAAAAGAAGTTCCGCACCATTAATTAGATTAAAAGCAAAATTATTCTTGACGTTATAAATGTCTGAAATGTTGTGGGATTAAGAAGATAAGCGACGAATACACGTTTAGTGAGGGATTACTATAAAAATATCATTGTAATTTAATTGATCCTCACTATTAATCAAATTAAAACGTAACTTCGGTCATTTTGGGCATGTTTATAATTTATTTTGTTTAAATTGAATATATAAAGTTGCTCAGAAAAAAGAAATAAAAAAATTAATTAACCACACAATAAGAGGAATACTTTCTTTCAAAGTGCGGAATAAAAATATTGATTAGTACTTTGCTGGTTTGATTAAAAACTGGAATAAATCATACAAATGCTCTTTTTTTGGGTGTTGGGTGTTCGGAAAACTCGTGGAAAACGATATCAAATCCTAGCTGTATATAGTGTTGCTTCAAGGAATCTCTGTATTGAAAGCACCTGCTTCTTCCTTCAGCACTAGAGTGATACTGATGTAATATCCATAAAAGGGGGATAGTGTCCCTTCCCTTATCCTCATTTAACACATCTATGTGCAACATGATCGAGACACGACGAAGGATTCTTTGTGTACCCTGCGTTTAGAATTGAATATTGCCTTCTCTTGGGCTTCATATTGACTGCAAGAGTCAATTATTACCAGCGAACTTGCTGTGTTGTAGCTAATTTCTCTTTGATAAGATAGCCACAGAGATCATGGTAAGGTGTGATATTCATGAGTTTTGATATGGTTTGATAGTTGGATATTTGGCAGAGTGTTAATAATCGCACAAACGTTGCAATTTACAATTTAATACGTGCTTTCGATTTTTTCAGAACTATTGAATGTTATAATAACGGACTTGTCTGTGTGACTTCTATCAATGCCTAAAGTATCCGGCAAAGATAATCAAATGTATAAACATTGGAAGTCATGAAGTTTCACAATGTAATATTTAGATAAAGATGTTTATATATCTGTTTGATTTGCACAGATCAGTATTTTATTATATTGATTTTCAGTCATTTCCATAAATTCCACAAATATTTATTATTCAGTAGGTAGGTTCCATTAGAATTGTTGCATTATTAGCAAATTATTTATTAGAATCTTTGGTACAATCAGAAATCAATACTTCAACTAATTATTCACTTTCTGAGTGTTCTATAAATTAAGAGCGGTGGAAAATCAAGGCCCTGTTCAAGGGGCCCCTTTTAAATGTTAGTCTGTCTATACTAAGCAAGTGTCCTGATAATGCTAACTGTAGTGTGACCCCTTTTCTGGACAATTCCATTATTATATTCCCTTTCCCACTGAGGCAATTAATTAATTTAAATTGTGCTAAACTGTGCTCCTGCTACATTCCGATACTATGTTCCCATATTATGATCTGCTCAACTCCATGCTACCTGCCTATTTAGTATGTTTGCAATTATACAGCACTATTTGCCCGCCTAGATTGTGGCCATTTACTCGTTCTGGTAGTCTTACTCCTGGCTTAACGCTAGTATTTCGTGACGGTCCTTTGTGTAGAATACATCTTTCATATTATGCTCGGATATGTATTGTTACTTTTGATGTCATGTGCAATGCTATGTGGTTTATCTATTTCCATGATCGAAATGTAGTGTAGATAAAAAATATACTCTCAACTTATTGATTATAATGATGATGCAGTAAACTGCTGCCTTAAATTCTGTCTAAAATCATCACCTAATTCATGCATGGTTAAACATAGTAGCATAATTAATAAATTATTTTGGTTTCATTTCGACATTCTGTTTCAATTTATCTTTATCTACATATTATGTATTATTCCTATGTATTGCTTAATAATATCTACAATGTCATTTGATGAAGGATTATAATTAAGGCCACTATAGAGATGTTGTAATACTTTATTGTCATTATTAAGTAATACTATATCGGAAATTTGGACAGACACATTAAATAATAAATGACTTATATTAGCACGGTTATCTGAAAATATTCCATTTCATTTAAATTATCAGTGTTGAATGATAAATATACTCGAATGTCTTATTTTCTCTTATTATATTTCAGTATTAAAGTTACCTTGACGTTATCTGAAAACATTATTATTTATAAACAATTCATCAGACTTCTCTTTTGCTATTATGTGTCTCATAATTCTCCTGTTTCTATAGTAACCCCCCCCTCTCGCCTCCTCCATCATTTAATCTTATAATAACTCCACTCCTTGTCCCTGCAGGGCAAGGTCAGTGCGAACAAGGGCGAGATTGGTGATGCCACACCCTTCAACGATGCTGTCAACGTTCGAAAGATCTCCAATCTCCTCCAGGAGTATGGCTATCAGCACACTGGAAATGAGGTGGGTGACTGTCACTTTGTACTCGTTGTTGGTGACGTATTCCTGTATGGAGGAATGTGTCTCTCAAATATATCTTTAAAATTGATTTTTCTCTCAATTGATAAATATCGAGATTCTTAAACTATTGGCCAGCTTCAGTAGACTGTGGGTTAAGGAAAGAGAGCGCTAAGCGCTAAGCGATTGGTTATTAATATTAATAGTTGCACAGCTGTACATTACAGTATGTCAAATAAGTTCCTCCAGCATGAATATCAGCCAAACTTTTCAATAGAATCGAAAGTATAAATTTTAAACGGCTGTATCGGTAGCTAAGTCACTAATAAACTCGAGAAAACTTTAGAATTACCTCGATGCTATTACGGGTTATTAAACCTATTGTGACATATTATCTCTCGTGGCAACGGAGTCATTTCAGGTCAAATATTGACATTTAAAAAATTGTGGGAGATAATGTGCCAAGGTCACAACTGCTCCAATAGCCTCTTCTAGTCAATTATGAAATGTCAAGGTCATTGCTCTCTTAGTTACGGAGATATAGGCGTTTACAAGCTTTAGTTTATATCTATGTGGTAGGAACATATTTTGGGACTGTTGTACTTGTTATGTCTACCTTCGATTATAAAAATTGTTAAAAGTAAACCGGATAATTATCAATCATTCCTTAGGGATGGTAAAACAACAAGTTTGCCGAGATTAGTGCCTATTTTGTATAAATTGTAAATCTAGACGCTCAATTACCGGAAATAATTCCACTAAGATGACCAGTTTTACCAACCAATAAGTAAATAATAATAGTGAGTGTGTGTCTCAGAGATACCCCTTACTTACTACTGCACTATCACTGCCTTTTCAGATCGTATACAATGGCTTCACAGGGAGGAAGTTGAACGCGCAGGTCTTCATCGGTCCCACCTACTATCAGCGTCTAAAGCATATGGTGGATGATAAGATCCACAGTAGGGCCAGAGGGCCGGTCCAGATACTCAATCGACAGCCTATGGAGGGTCGTTCACGGTAAGAGTGCTGGTCTCTTCCCTGTCTCATTGGGCTTGCTGGGTTGGGTGTATACATCGATGTAGTATTGTACTCTAGCTAGATGGACAGGGGTCATATTGGTATTTGTATGATTCGCGAACAAATCTCTTTAAACACCAACTAAACAAGGTTATTCATGTAACTATTGAAGAATAATTTTTGACGCTTTAATTCCAGGAAAAAATACAAACATTGTAAATTTAAAGCTTACTGTCTTTTTTTAATAAATATTTAACAAAACTTATGGCGCAGAAAATCTAAGTTTTGGTACTATTTTGTTTATAAATCAAATATTTATCGATTGCACGAAACGTGTAAATTGCAGATACTTAGCCACTATAATATTACAAAGTATTTTGAATAGCAGGATATTATATTTTTTGTGTCAATTAATAACATTTTGTGAATTTTTGACTCTATTGAAAAGAGAAGGTTAATGTGTGTAGAGTTAATTTATTGTATTAGTATTATTATGCACTATAGTATAGCTCGCTTTATCTATTGAACATATTAATTATTATTTTAATCAACTTAGAAGCATTAGTTAATTAGGAATAGCGCTGTGTCTACATCAGTGCTTCCTATTGTATGGGGAATTCATTGTGCGTGGACTCGTTATCACAGCAGCCTATCACATTCGCTATTGTCTCAATCTGGGGTTGACAAATCTGTCACCTTGCAGTTGCTACCACCAAGACAAATCATCGGAAATTCTATCACGTCAATATTGATACTATTAACGGCTGTTCCAGAGGTTTTTTTAAAAAATTTGATCGGGTCTCAACTTATTATGCTAGGGTGGTCTTCAGTAATTCGCTCGTATTATCAAGACTAAATACTAATTGAATCTACAGGTCATATTGTGATTTAAGGTCGTGGCCTACCAATACACGTCACTGTAGAATTTCTTTCCTAAGCGTCTAATTACTGTATTATCATTGGATCATTCGTATGATCACCTTCGCTTGATTTAGCCTGCCAAATGCTTTAGCAGTGTACTCTATATTATAATAGTCTAGTTAGGTTTATGTCCATATATATACGTGCCTTGTTATAAGTTGCAGTTCTATAAGTCAGGTGGGTTCAATTTTGGACATTCATAATTTTCACTTCTGTCGGAAATTGTGTTCAGTGCTCTCTCTCTCACTGTTGCACTTCCTGTTTGGGCTTTTTTTTAGATAGTATACAGTTGTAGTATTGTATTTAATAAATGGTGGTGGTTCTCGCATTTTTTAATTATTACATAAAGGGGTAGAACAATACAAGTTGTAACATACACTGCCTCTGTAGAGCAGAGTTGACTATTCTTCAGACTGAAACCAAACCACCCATCGATGGAATATCTCCCACCAACATTTCGCCTTGTTCTCCTCTTTCCTTCATCAATGTGTGCTCATTACTGGGTCTTTGAGTCTGCCCCCGTGTGATTGCATCTCAATGTCTCAGACAGTATCGATACCTACTCTGTCGAATTACTCCTATATTACCTACTACACATTTATGTCCATTCAGCGCATTCCATTCCTAGAATTGCCCCCTTTTTTTCTCTCCCCTTTCTAACCTAACCTACTATCTCCCTGTCATTGACAAGAGTGTCTGGAGAAGCCTCTTGTGTTTTCGAGTCAGCTAAAGACTGCTCATCAAGCCCCAGTCCTTCCTTGATCAGATAGCTGATTACACACTTGTCAAACCTAACTTTCTTCAACCCTCGTTCTTTAGAGAGTGAAGTCACGATGGCACAGGGGGCTAGAGAGTTGACGAAGTTGGCTGGCTGGCTACTTTTCAAGATATACTGTCAATGAATCAGAGACTGGCTTGACTTGTTGGCGTAGGTATTTATTTTCACCTGAGACAGAACAGTCAGTAACGAGTCACCTTAAAGTGATGAAATCGGTGAGGAATGGATGAATGAGTACTTTAAACCTGACTCTTAGTGTCATTTCAGTAAACTTGCTTAGAATAGATGAACATAATATCTACACTGCGGGTTTAGTTAAAAAGTAATTTATTGATAATTTACACTTTTTTCAACACAAAACGCTTGTATTTTACACTGTTGTATAAATTTCGACCTTTTTATTGCAATGTCTAACACAAGTCTGATGATATGCAATAGAATGTCCATTTGGTCCAGCGTGTTTACTGAAGTATTTATAAATATTTATGCACAAAATATACTTAATTGTAGTAAGTTTGTTAATAAAAAAAGTCAAACTAATTAAGCCATGACTACAAATATGATATATATTTAATTATAATAATATGATCCATTTCAAAAGTACAGAACTGAACAGTAATAATCATTATATTTAATGTTTATTGCACTACGCTGTAACAGTATACGTTTTCTTTTAAAAATGACGTTTTAGTGTTACTCATATTTAACACAATTACCGGCCGTTCGACGCAGTGACCGTGATCCCATAACCTTTTAATATAGTTGTCTCAAAGTCACAAACAAAATAAAATATTGTACAATTTGTGTCTTTAATCGTCGTCTAATTTTCAGGCTATCTACATATTTAAACAAAATAATTATTACAGTCTTTTAATATTTATGTCTATTGATTATTTATGTGCGTGTTTGATGCAGTGACTTTTAGATAAATCATTCTGAGGCGACATTAATAAACTAACTAGTGTTTTTCTGTGGATATCCAATTCTCCTTTTATTCTTCCGTCGATTGCTGTATATAAACAATTATAAAGAACTATTATACTATTAAGAAATATTAGTTCTTTACATCCCATATACCAAGTTATATACTATTAGTAAACATCCGGAAATTAAACATTGTAATTGTTATAGCAATAACATTAGTATGCCATTCCACGCCTGTTTGTTAAATAAGTATATTCTAAAATTAAACGTTCCTTTTTGTTAGATGTTAATATACTGCTTAATGTACTTACACTTCAATCTGAGGACAATTGAATACCTTTATTGTCTCGTATTATTACATGATTATCTGGGATGCAGCAACGTAGACGACTAGATTTTAGATAATAGTTTAGTATGCGCGCTTCGGAAACGTTGTAAGCTTCTATAGTTAGTTATTGTTGTGTTGGCATATCTTTTGTACTAAATTCATACTAGCTTACCTGTGGAATGTGTGCTTGTTTGTTACTGGGAAGCCTGAGAACCCGGAATTGGGGATACACCCAATTTACTGTAGAACAGACTTTTCGCTGTTCTCCCCTCCTTATCGCGTGCAAACAGACTGCAAAAACTTAAATATACTGTAATTATTATTTGTAGCTTTCCTGCCTCAAATATACCTATATACTTAAATTAGGCAAGTAATGCTAATTGTGGCATCAACTAGTAAAACAAACAACTTTAACTTTTAGTGCACCAACCTAGTCTGATAGTGATTTATGTTCCACTCCTCCTTATCTAACCCCGATTTGGGAGATGGTTTGGTCTAACTGACTACTTCAAAGTAACTCTTGTTCTGTATAGGTTTTATATCTCATCTTTCTGACAAAAACAACGTTCAAATTTTGACTTAAACTTCCTACACTTTGTGACTTACTTATTGGCTTACTATACCACTAATATCAACTATATACCGGTATTTGTATTTTGTTGGCGTTGTATGTAGATCATTATTCTGATCTGTTGATGACCATCTAGTTGTACTTTTAAATTTTGTTTAACTGTTTATCTATTTTAGAATACTATTTTTTATTTTTGATGATATCAAAAAGTGGTGATGAAATAATGTATTACTAGCTCTCTTAAACCTTTCTAAATAGTCTTGCGCCTAGTTATAGATTGTTTACAAAAATTGTTCACTTAAATAATAAAAATTAACAGAACGTTAGTAACAATTTGAAACCGTTTTGTTGCTAATACTAGAAAGGACAAATCGAAATTCTCAAATAGATTTTATAGAGAATCCAAGTATTGAAACCATTAAAACCGGAGGAGGGATTGGAAATCAATAGAGTAACCTTTTTGAATGATACGTCGATTGCAGTTGGCATGCTTAACACTTGGCACTAGTTATTCTTGGTGGTTGCTCCTTTTTTCTTTCGAGCACTTCGAGATTTTCAGTGGAGTGTCAATAAGAGGTGTACATGTTACTATTGTCGTACTTGTAATTAGCTAACTCTACACCGCATAAAACACAGAAACCAAAACTGGGCACATCTGCTGCACCCTATATACAAACATACAATATTACAAAACCGCACACGAAAATAATTGATATTCGGGTGCGTGTTGTGTTCGAGCTATAAAGTAGACGTAGTTCTCTGTCGTTATATTGAGGTTATGTTTTTCTTTGGATATGTTTTGTGTCGCTCGCCTTAACTGTATTGCATGGGCGTGCTTGTTTCTCCTCCTTTCCTGCTTCTTCTCTTCTCTCCTCTTCTCTACTCTCAATTACACCAACCGGTTGTCCAGTGTATTCAGCTGCCACTGACTGTTTGTGTAATTAGTAGTGCCTAATCGTTCTCCCCTCCTGACTTAAATGTGTGTGTAGAAGTTGTTTTTTTAGTTCTGTACCTTTAGTACGACGTGATTGTTGTATCGATTATATAATGGTATATCCTTCAGGAGGGGAGGGGGTGTTCTTTAGGTAAATAAGGTAAGTACCTGCCTTTGTTTCTTCCCGCTTTGAGGTTGGCGAAATGGGAGAAAGCAGTGTAGAAAAGGGGGTCCTCTAAACTACCTTTCTGTCTGCCTATAAAAACTGTAGGTGAGAAAGAGACTTGACTGATCAGTTAGCTGATCAATACAAATATTATGATTCCGAGGGGAGAGGGTTGGGAAGGCGAAGTTGAGATGTTATGACTTAGTGATGATTGATTGAAGTGAAGTGTTTAAGAGAAAGTCTAAGGGGGCAAATCAGACTTTCTACTAACTGATAGTATATATTAATATGTAAGTGGCCTTAGGCTTGGCTATACTGGGCATTCTTGCCAGAGGCTTTGATATTTGAGTGATCTCAGATTAATACGGTCCAATGTTAGTTTCCACGCCTTGATTTCGAGTGCTCGCCCAGTGGTCTATTGTCTAGAGTTCTGTATATATATATAGTGAGCGACAGAGAGAAGAAGATTTAATGCCGATTGAAAGTATACCTACCAGCACAAAGTGTAGCTGCAGTGTTTGATTTGTGCAGTAGAGTGATGCATTACTAACTGGAGCTACGTATATGCAGGGTGGGAAGATTCATGGGTCTATACTGTTAAATATTATGTAGACAGTATATATGATCGTACTATGGATCTGACTTCCCCGGGCCATAAATAATGCAGTACGCAGTATGGTGGTACGATATTACACTCTGCCTTTAATCATGCGCCGTTGTTGGTATGGCTTTTATAATAAATACGTCACCGGCGCAGTTCTTATAGCCTGTTGATTTATGTCATTACGTCTTCGTAATAAATTATTTGTATTTCATTTTTTTAGAATCAGAAATCTTGATGTGTTTATTGTACTTAAAGACTATGATATATATGCACATTCAGTATAGACGGCTTTTACACTAACAATTCTCTTAATATGAATTTGTTTATAGCGTTTTTAATAATTCAAAAATACTTAAATCTATGACAATATTATCCTGGTAATGGGTTGACAAATATATCGAGAGAAAATGTAGATGGAAAGGATATTGTAATACCACCATGAAAGGAGTTCACGATAGAAGCAGTGCTGAAATAATGCAGCAAAATGTTAGTAAATGACACGATTTTAGAATACAAAATATAGTAAGTGTCTTAAAGCGATCAAAATCCTGAAAAATCTTATAACATTTCTGACGAAGCCAATTTATGTATAGTGTATTTGCGCAAGTTTGTTATCAATAATTACAGCAATATGAGTCTTAATACTAATCTAGATAGGAATCAAAACTGTCGCTGATTTCATCAAGAAGCAAGGGGCATTCTAGTTTACAAATTAATTCCGTCAGTGAGATTACCTTGCTACCTTTTCTATAATTCAGTGACGGCGGTCTGCGTTTCGGTGAGATGGAGCGAGATTGTCAAATCGCCCACGGTGCGGCCCAGTTTCTTCGTGAGAGGCTCTTCTTCGTGAGCGACCCCTATCAGGTCCATGTGTGCAATCTCTGCGGACTCATTTGTATCGCTCACTTGAGGAACAAGACCTTCGAGTGCAAGGGCTGCAAGAACAAGACTCAGGTGAGTGGTCGATATTTGTTTGCTTGCTGCCTGCCTGTCTGCCTGCCTGCCTGCCTGCCTTCTGGACCAGGCCAGTGTTTAAATGTCATCCTGTAACTTTGAAGATATGCCAACATTGAATTTTTAATAATAATCGGTTCATGCTTGGCTACATCAGCAATTCAGGAGTAATATAAAATGTGTACATGGATATTTAATAATAGCTACCAATAGTTGGCTCAATCTAATATTGTAATCATTTTGATGGCCAGGATTATCGTAATGTGGTCTCTTTTTATAAAGAAAGTTAGGAAATGAGTTTGTTAAACACGTGTTAGGATAGAAAGTTATTTTATGTTATTAAAATGTTACTTTAATTGATCAAATTGAGAAAATCTAATAATGTTGATATAAGTCAACATACAGTAAGCTCGTTAAGTCCCTACGAAAATATAATAACAAAATCGTGAAATAGAATAGAAAGCATATATTTCAAACGGCTCTGTAACCGATGACCTTTGAATGTTTAGAATGAGGCCTTCGCTTTCGTTAATTACTGTATATTGTAGGAACACGGTGTCCTATAACATGTTTGCTATTCATTAAATGCTCGAATGCACATGGCTTGTAAGTGCCCCTATCTCCTTCAGATATCCTTGGTTCGAATCCCCTACGCCTGCAAACTCCTCTTCCAAGAACTCATGTCCATGTCCATCTCTCCTCGACTCATGGTCACCCAAGAGGGTGTCGACAGGGTCCATGCCAACGCTAGATAGGTCCTCTCCTCTCCCCTCCTCCAGCATTTCATCCATCCACTTAGTCGCTGTATTTTTATATAAACTCGTTCATCTATATTGTTTGTCTTCTTACCATTTCTGGCAGGCAAACATTCGCTCCTTGTTCTCCCAAGGTTTCACCAACTATCATGTTTTGTGTATTTATATGATCCATTTTTAAGAAGTGTATGTTGATAATAAAGTTACATATTTTGTGCCAAAACTGTCTTTTATTTTATCTGTCTTTGTTTAAATGATAAAATGATACGATATTTGTATTGCTACTTAATCGGCTGTATTAAAGGTATTGCTATTTATGTTGGTTTTTTGGAATGTTTTGAATTCTCTACGCTCACCGTCGTGCATCCAAACTAATAACTAACTTTTATTAGGGGGTTATCTATTTATCCGATTTTTTCTGGAGTTACCTATCGATTTTAAATTGATTTAATTGTTGATGATGCCAAAATATTAATGCTCTAGTCAATAATAATTGAACTAATTTCAACTCCAACGACATTATTGGTTTCAGACTATACTACATTTTTAGCATCGTCTAATATGTAGTATTTCCATAGAATAGGGATAGATCATTGGTAGTACAAAATGGCGGCTGTTTAAAACCGCTGACTGACCTTTTTAAACAAATTACATACATTAAAGTTTATTATTAAACAATACTTTAAAAAAATCGTTTTATGTTTTTCTTAAAACTTAGTACTACTTACTTAATATGTATTTGTGTGTCTATAGCAACAACCTTAGAGGTGTTATTTTACGAGTATTTCTATATTGAAGAGTTGTTAAAGATGACGCCTTACAGTATCTAATTTCCTGTATACCTAGTATGTACAACAGTTTTATGTTAAATGTAGTTGTCAAACAATTAAAATTTCCAGTGAAAAATAAGTCATTAATTGTATTTTTCGTGAAACGCATAAAATTAATGGACAATAAATTTTAAAATTTGTATATTAATATAATCTATTAATAAGGTATATATGTAATATTTACATTGTGTGTTTTAAGAAAATGTAAATATTGTTTTTCCATTTAGCAAAAAGTTGTAATATACTTAAAATTAAATGAGATGAATTATTTAACAAAACTATGTCAACTGAATTTTTAAGGCATTTACGTTAATTGAGAATAACAATTATTAATATTGAAATTTATATTTCTAAGAATGATTATAGTATTCTGGTGTCAAAACAAAACTAAGTATATACATTCCGTTTTAGTATACCTAGTACGCTTTTTTGTCAGATAAGTAGTACGATATGAATAAGAACAATGTTATGTATTTATCAGAATTGTTAACACACACGTAATAATGTTAAAGAATATAATACCGCAAACTCCTATACATAAAATCAATCAGAGCCATGTGTTGTTGGCATATATTTCTAACTAAAAATATGTACAATATTTTTACAGAAATATAAAAAGCAACTTAATAGACCGACCAGATGAACTACCACTATAATTCTTATCTTCCTGTATATAGCATTGGAATATAAATCCAATACACACGTCTATAAAAAAAATTGAGGCATATTTCTTTTCATTGAATTGATTTGTTTTTAACGATGTATACACTATCGATTGTTTGTATGCGATATATATGTACATCTATAACAATAGGATAAGTAGGCTATATAGCCTTGTGAATATTATGTATTCAAAATTAATTTTGCTCGCGGCATATGAAATAAACCCAACCGCCTTTATACGGCAGTTAAAACCTACGTAATAGTGAACAAGGTATTTGAACTCTGTATATGGATAATATTCCTTTATAGACGTCGGGAGGTTAGGAAATAATCTTAATGCTTATATAGGTTGTTTTTATTAATACAATACGCGTACATTCTTGGAAAAAATAAAACCTAGGCTGCGTTTATAAAGTCATACTTGTGATATTCAAAACGGAGTCAGTATTTTCAAACAACTATATTTGCCTCCCCCCTTCTGTCTGAACCCGTAAACTTATTGTTAATCCCACATAAGAGTAATCGATTCTTTTAAAGAAAATCATTTGATTACTATAACTACAGAATAGAGTGGTATCAACTCAATAATGTTGTTGTCAGATCATTCTGTGTAACTCCGTATATCCTCCTCTCCAATAGATAAGATTGATGAGCTCAAAATAAATATCAATAACACAATTTATGAAGTTGAAATTTTTAAATTACAATTGTAAGTAGATTTCACAACATAGATTCCTTATAAAAAATAGTTTATTGAAGTAAAAGATTGATATGTTTCGTTTTCTTTTCAAAATTATTAATATTTTAAAATGTTTAATTAAGCGCTTAAAATAAAAATAAACTGATTTATTTTAAATTTATTTTCATTTTAAGCGCTTAAATAATTTAATTGTTTAAAATATTTCATGTTCTTGAAGATTTATTTGTCATTGTAAAAATAATCAGACTATTCTGTGAATGACAATTTTTAAATTAATTTCGATAAGATGCCAAGAAATAAGATATATAACAATTAGTTAATATAATTTAAAAAACATTTTGGAAATATTCACAATTACCTAAACTGGTGATTGTGTCTTTTTAATTGTACAAAATATTATTCATTTGTTAGAATTAAGGCATATATATATGTATATTGTTATCTATAAAATGAATGCAAAGAATGATTGATGTTAAAATTGTAGTTATTTTAATGCGATTCCGCAAGCAACAAAATAATCAATCATCTTTATTGGCAAAACATGAATATATTTCAAACTTTACAATGACATTTTTTAGAAATTGACTTTCAATTCGTAAATATTTTACATGTTAAATTATCCAGAATTAAAATGTCCAAAAATCAGTACAGTAATCTTTCTTTAAAAACATGTATTAATTCAGCTTTCTAGGAATAAATTTATCCTTTGTAAATTAATTCAATATTAAAATGTTCTAATAGATTATATATATATGTGGTTTATATAGTCGCAAAAACTTATGAACTTTTACCTGAAAACAAAACATTTTCAAAGGCAATTATCTAATTTTTAAGTTTTATATATTTGCTTAGAACAAAAAAATCAATCTTTGAATACATCATTATATAATATATATTTTAGAATAATATAATCTTTTTATTTGTAAAAATATGTATAATTTATTATATAGAAATGTAAACGTTTTACTATTTAAAATGGTTTTTATGAAGTGAATTGTTTAAAGCCTTTTTCTAAAATCCAAAAAACTCACCAAGCACAAGCAACTTTTTGTTTTTACTTTTCCCACTATATCCCCCACTTAAAACAGACAATTAACAGTAACGTTTTAGAATCATTAAAACACAGAAAGGCGTAAGGATGCGTTGCCATGGTAGATTACGTAACCAAATCTGAGGGTTTTACAGTTCCTTAAGGCGCACCAACACTTCCTTCTCCATAACCTTCGTGTGACCCTTGAAATAGCCCCAAGTTTGGTAGAGCGCAAAGTAAGTACTTAAAATCGGAAATCAGTTTTATATTTAGCGTACCTGCAAATTAAATCTACTTATAGAATCTACACTATGTAAAACTTGTAAGGTAACAATAGGCATAATATAGTTATGCTATATTTAATATCGAAGTTTAAATAAGTAGAAGAATATTATGTGTGTACAAGTATTTATAATAATTGAATCTTTTCAGAATATAATCATTTCAGGCATATCACCACTTAGTCAACATCCGTTATATATGACAGATTTGTGTTTCTACCAACATACTACAGAAAAACCAATTTAATGGATATTGAGGGTTTATAAATTTCTACATGGAAATATTTATGAGTGTAAAATTTCCATATATTCCAATATTACATTTATTAAAATTATTTCGAGTTTTTTTTCCGCATCAATGTTCGTATTAACAGGCAAATTATGCACCAGTATTATTAGATGTGTAATTAATCTGTTAAATATACTTTCTTGGTATTTGAAATATTATCTATTATACATATATAGAAATGAAGAAATTTGGAAAAAGAAATAAAATTGACGAAAAATTGTAGTCTGCAAAAATATTTATTATTACTTTGATTATTAAGGGCTTTTTATGGAAAATAGAAATTAGCTTCGCATAATGTGGCACTCATGTAACTAGCTTTACTAAAACTAGTTTCATTATATATCTATATGTTGTTTGCTATATATGCAGCTATAGTTATAATGCTACTTTCATAAAAAGTTATTATCCTAAAAATAAATAAATTTTTATTTCTTTATTTTTACTTCAAAATCAGAGCGCATTTTATGACATTTATCAGATATATATATATCGTTCCATGGTATATTATAAAATATCAATTACTCTGGTTTATCGGTATCACTATTAAATAATTCATTTGTGTAATAAACGAATAATTAACTAAAAATAATGTAATAAAATTGTCATTTCTTAAAACTATATTCCTTTTACAAATTGTATTTTATATTAATTTACTATATGTTTTGAACTAGAGCATTTAGCAAGACTTTTGATATTTTGAGAAATATCTGCCTAATTGAAACAATGGAACTTCATTAAAAATTTTGATTTGTGTTTCGGTTCTTACTATAGAGACGTCTAATTACACTGTATGTCACAAACTTATGATTCTCACTACATATTTCTAACGGAAACCAATTTTGTTTAGAAATTATTATTGTGAAAGCAACAGAATCTTAACACAATAAACATTAACTCAAAAATTAGAAATACATAATGATATTTTTTGTGAATTTTGTGGAAAACTATACTTTGAAAAATAAAATATGAGCAATATATTATATATATACATATATATAGTTGAAGGTAATTTTCAGAACTCGGATGAAGAGGAATTCCAAATTATTCCAATTTATTCTTGAATTATGCATCTTGATAAACTCGGAATTTCGTCAAAAATATGGTCCAAAATCAATTTGAATCAAACTTTGTTCAAATCATTGAACTAATTGTTAAAGTACGTTATAGTTAAAGGCATAGAAGAGAATTAAAATCAATACTAGTAGAGGGGTTGCCCATCTCCATAATATAGACACACGGCATCAAACTAGTTCTATTATAAACCAAATTATTAAATTGTAAAACGCCTCAAATAACAATGCTATCAGTGCAAGCATATAGGTTCAAATATGTCAATGATGCACCTATCTTAATAGCGATATGTCACTTGATAGAGGTGAAATAGAACGAGAATTTTGTATAACAAATACAACCTGATACCAGCATATTTTAACGAGACATTATCGAGAGTTTGACTGTCTATTATTCTGGTAATTCTATCAGTGAAAGCCGTTTTTTCGTTAACTGCACGATAACCAAGATAACGCGAGGTTTTAGGAAACTTTTCCCATCAAATGATGTTAGAAGATGCCTTTTTACTCGAGTAAAAATATCTTTTGTTGACATCGATTTAAACAATTTTCCATTGTATTAGTTCTTTTATCCATTTCTATAGTTGAAAGTATCTTTATGTATAACAATAATATTATTAAATGCAATAAGTAGCATGTGATTGTGCGCTCATTAGTAACTCAAAGTTATTTAATTTGTCAAAATGTCTTTTTCGCTACTAATCAATATATATAATTAGTGTCTTCTTATTCACCAGCTGAACACAGATTATTACATTAGTTCTAATATAATTGTAGAATGCATTCATGTTTTGCCGAGGTTAAAATAAATCTAATTATTCACTCTTAGACTTAAACTAACGAATCAATATTTACCCCAGTACCACCGCAAACAATCCATTTTATAAATCCAGGGGTACGAATACGGGAGTTCGAGCCTGCTACTGTCAGCTTGGACTCCTGCCTTTAACTATACGAAGGTAGCAAGTTCGAACCCCGAGGCGCACTTCTCACTTTATAACAAGATTTTTGCTGTAGCTCTGTGATACCTGAATGAGGATATATTTATTTTAGACTTGAAGTGACTAATTACGTAATTCAATTTAAATGTATGCATAAATACATTTTACCTTTATATAAATCAATACAAAGAATTTAAATTTTTATTGATTTGGGCATTTTCTGATTTTATAATATAACAAACATGCATGATGCTACCATGCTTGGAGATAGTAATTATGGTAACTATATCTGCGTATCTTTTCATGTACAATTTTGCATCAATTATCATTTATTAAATTGTCATACTTTTTACGAATTTTTATTTTTTTGAAATGACGCTTTTTTGTGTTCACCATTAATGATAATTACAGTGGATTATATCAAGCCCGTATAATATATTATTATACAACTATTACTGAGAGTTATTCTGTAGGCCATAGAGTACATATTACTATAATTGTATAATTACTTTATGCTGTAGACTACAGGTTCAAGTAGCAAGCGAGGGCTTATCAATGGAAATAATTTATCCGATGCCATGTTCATTGCTTATTCAGTGTCTTGTATCTAGGAGCATTAACGATTACGTCATCAAATAAAAAAGTCTGTACAAACGACAGGAACCCTGCATTATTTTTAAAGCCCCTGTTTAATTATTCCTTTTCGGAATTTAATTACTATGCGGAGGTCCCAAGCATGTCTGCTAAAGGATGATTGAATATAATATATACACCGAGGTTCCTCTTTATGATGGTGGGTATAATACATACAAAACTTCCAAGTCATTGACGTATTGATAGGGCTTCCTTCCAGTCATTGATGGGAACAAAAATCGGTTTTGTTTCTAGAAATTGAGGTGACTTGACTTGTGCCCTCCCCTTAGCGCATAGTCTGGACGTCCTTTGCACCTAATTCTCTTTGAATGGGCTACTTCTAAATATACATTATACATATTATACCTACTCTGAATAGGTACGAAAGATCTACTTTTCACAAAGAGCCAATGAGTCATCTAAGCGATGCCAGCTTTTGATTAGGATTAACATCAGACCGACCATAATCAATGTTTTGTAGTTTTGTAAGTATGATTGTATTGAAGTACCTATATATACCTACATACATATAGACTTGTCTAACACAGCGAAGTCTATACTTATAGTGTCTATTTTTGGTTTTCAAATTGCAGAAAGTGTACGCATCATGATCAATATTATATCATAGGCTTGCCTATTGTTTATTAATTAATGAAATACTAGTTGGGATGACTACATATATCCTCATATTGGTGAACATAAATAGGAACAATATTCTGTCAATCAAGTCTGGAAATGACAATTGAACAATGGCTTCAAAAAAGGGATTTGAGTGCATTGGGTGATGCTTATTTATACTGTAAAACTGGACTGTGCTGAAAACTTAAACTGGTGCGTTAGATGAAGCGTGACTGTGGTAATTATTTTAGAATTATCGTAAATCATTCAATATAATCATAAATAGTAGTGAATTTAATAGACGGAGTGATTGGTTTTAATCAAATATTCAATATAGTTTGCTAAAAGGTATGATGATTAGGTTGATTTGTATAAATTTCTCAAAATTAGTCAATATTATTGCATCGTCAACTATTACTGCACAGTTTATTAACGATTAAAATATTTTTTATATACACTGTTAAAAACGGCATGGGATAATGAGATGTGTCACGCGTGGATAATAGGAATTTTTTTGATATTCCGTGTCAAATAGAAATACAGTGGTATGTGACACTTGACTTTTTGAATGTATGTCGCTTACAATATTCTTTAATAGTCACGCGTGACCCGACATGCATTAATCTCATGAACAACGTTGCGATACTTTATGCGACATTGGAAATGTATCCAATATCGAATAACTTATGCATCACAAGCATTTCATATATGAATGCTATATGACATTGGAAATAATATCTAATGTCATAACCATGGTTACTTGTCGTATATCGACCAGTATTTATCGTGTGTTCGTCTGTGGTGTTCATTCATTGGTTGTTTGTCTGTACATAATATTTTTTATATTGAAGCAAAGTTACCAATTCGAATTATCGAGTTTTACGATGTCGCGAACTTCATTACAACGAGTTTTATGAGTTTTACGATGGTTGTCTTCAAAGTAACTATGGGTAAGGATGCGCCTATTGCTGTCAGCCTGGAACCAGTAAATCTGGTCGACCTAATTGGAAAAGGTAAGACAATTGTGTTGCTCTTAGTATATAATACATTAACATACCTAATAAATCATGAAATTGGCTTTTAATACAAAAGCCAATTATAAACGAATAAGTTTACGGTAGTTTGTTTAACATTCCAAATAAAATAAAATCATTTAATTGTTTACCCATAGACCATAGCCTATGCCACTAACTATGCAAGCCTGTATGCATGATTTTTTTAGGGGAGGTGCAATATTTAAAAAAGAAGACCACTTTTACAGCGCAAGTTATATTTTTTCAGAAATAATAAATGTATAGGCTACCCATAAAAATTCAAACTCCATTTACAGGTACGACAAGATGTATAGCAGTTCTTTAAATTAAGGTCCATAGTCATAGAATGATACCGGATGACCAAGCCATGCAGAGGTCTGGTGGGTCAGCCCCCAGTGGCCAGTGACCTACAGGCCACAGGGTTTGGCCCCTGAATTTTTTTCCAACTTTGAGACATGATTTAAATAATAAGAAACATAGGACAGCCTCCAAATCTTGGACATTCCTGGGAAATTCATAACAGTGGACCTTTTCTAAATTTGGGTGGGTACTGGGTATGTACACTCCCTATGTTAATGTACCTACCCCCCCCCCCCAGCATACAGGGCCTGATGTATCGGTAGGCATATTAGAAATGTTGAATCTATTCTGCATTAATTGTGTCATTTACAACAATGCTAAAAAAGTAAACAGATAAGACATGCTCTATTTAAATTTTTATTAGATTATTTTTCATACTATGAAATGATATTAACTTTATGTTTATAATGTTAGCTTTATTATGAATAAATAATCATTTTACATTTTTTATAGTTAATCAATTAAAAAAGTTAAATATTAAATTTCACTGCATTATTAAATCAAAAATCATGAGACAGAACATTTTAAAATTTGTTTGTAGTAAGCAAACTGGGTCATTCCATATCAAATCATCCAAAATATGAAAAAAGCTGTGGGTGACATCTGAATTGCTTCAAAATGTCTATATTCTTAATGTTGTACCCATGGCATATGAATATGACAAATTTCTGTTATTTCTATCAAGTATAGTTCAATTTTTACAGCCATCTAAATGTTCCACTATAGACATACTATAGTATGATGCTGATATCAGTGTCACTGATAAAATGGGCATCTTTTCAATTTACTGTTTACAAATAAAATATATATGATATGTATATGAGAATATAATATATGTGAACTGTCATCTTCCTCAATGGGGGTTATTTATCATGCCAAATTTAGCCCATTTCCCTTTTTTTTAATCTGCCAGATTACAATATATAAAACATATGCATATAATCAACTAGTTAATAACTTGAAGTAAGATAACAAAGAATGTATGCAATACATATACAAAGGTGATTACTTTACACCTGCATAGTTTGTATACTTTTTCAGCCTCCTTTATGCCTATCTGCATTTTGACATGTTTGTATGCTTTTTGTAAATGTAATAATTATATTTTTTATGTGCAGTTTTCTGGGGGACTCCACCCCCTAATTCCCCTGGCTGGGGCTTCACACAAATCAAAGCAACATAGAATAGTATACCTACTTTTTTGTTCTACCCCATATGCTCATACATAATTTTGTACAAAAATATATTAAACATCAAAAAGAAAAAATATCTATAATAATCCATGTAAATTGTGATGTATTTAATCAAAATGTTTTAAAAATAAAGAGTTTATCAATCGAAAGAAGCATATACCACTGATACAAAATTATTTATGCATCTTCCCACGGCACTCTGAAGGCATCTAAAATATTCCTAAGAACATGTTTTAGATGCAGAATTGATTTATAGACTACATATATTACATTATTTCATTTTCACTAATTGTAGGTATATTGTATTTGTTAATTTTGTCAAATATTGTATGTTAGATATAGAAACTGACAAAGCTCAATCTGAAGCGAAATATATCTTGCAATCTCTCAAAGCAGAAAACAACACTAAAATCTTTTTTTTTCTGTGTATATACACTTTTCATTCAAGCTCCCCTCTCCCTTATATGCTTTTCATTCAAGCTCCCCTCTCCCTTATATGCTTTTCATTCAAGCCTCCCTCTCCCTTATATGCTTTTCATTCAAGCTCCCCTCTCCCTTATATGCTTTTCTTTCAAGCCTCCCTCTCCCTTATATACTTTTCTTTCAAGCTCCCCTCTCCCTTACATACTTTTCATTCAAGCCCATATATCTCCTGTAAAATCTTTTCATTCAAGTCCCCTCTCCCTTATATGCTTTTTGCTTGACTCCCCCTCACTTTGTACATACTATGTAGATGGCCCCTAACCAGACAGTATTACATTTTATTCAATAAATGTACATATTAGGTTATGGTTTAAAAATCATAAATTTTGCCATGGACAAGGAAAATGATAATAAATTGTCAGGGAAATTGGAATATTGTCAGGCAAAATATTCAGGCTGATAATATACTTTGAACCCTGTTGGAGCACAATAGTGTGCTACTATTTCTTGACAATTATTAAAATAGTAGAATTTGATTGCATATGCATCAATTGCTATACGTTTTATTGTTTTACCTGATTCAACTGTATGTAAGCATATTTTTTTCACTAATATTATAAAACATCAATTTTATTAAATTTGCGAACTGAAGGTTTAAGTCCTCTCCTTGGCAATATTAAATTATTTTATATATTCCATATTTGATCAAATGAGATTTTACTAAAATATTAAATCATTTTATAATTTTTTTATTAATATTAATTCGAATTATTTGAGCTAATAATTTATGGGCAATAAATTAGGCTGGACAAAGATTGGCAATAAATTATATATAATCTATTATAATTATTTTCCAATAAATGTTTATAAAATTTATAAATATTTCCACACTTCTTAAAATTCCTTAAATAGCCTTAAATTTTGAAGAACTTAGATATTCTTAAATTTTGTCAAAATGCACCAAACCCTCCTCAAGTATCATTGAAAAAAATGTGGTGGCAGGCGCCTTGAGCATGCTGATTCTCATTAGGTAGGGCTACTATAAGCACAGTCTATAACTGTAGGAAATAGGCACCCCTGGCATGCTGATTTTCTAATGTTATGTTATGTACCTGCATACACATTTTTTTATAAAACGCATACACACTCCTTGTGCATTTTGGGTTGTTTTTAAATTTACATACCACTGGCTGCAATTTATGTTTGATGGTGCCACACTAGGTGTTTATTTACTCACTTTCAGTTTGTTCTTAGTACCATATTACAGTTTTTATTGTCATATTTAATTCTATTGTAAATAAAATTGCGTTTTTATTTCTTAAGAACATGGTGCTTTGCTTGGTGTATTAAAATGAGTTAATTAATTATTGAATAGGTATTGTATTCTGGTACACTATGTATTGCATTGTAAAACGGATATACTTATATGTAGTTATGTACATCTGGTATAATGACAATACATTTTATGGTATGTATCTTGGCTACATTATCATTATTCGTAATCATTATTTATTTGTCTATGCTGACAAAATTATTTATTATTTAAATTATTATAATAGATTATATATAATTTATTGCCAAGCTTTGTCCAGCCTAATTTATTGATAAATTATTAGCTAAATAATTTGTATTAATATTGGTCAAAAAATTAAATAATGATTTAATATTTTTATTAGCAAAATCTTATTTGATCAAATATGGAATATATATAATAATTTAACATTGCCAAGGAGATGATTTGAACCTCCAATTATCAAATTTAATAAAATTGACTTTTTATAACATTAGTGAAAAAAATTAAATAATGATTATGAATATAATATGTTTATTTAGTGAAATCTTATTTCAGGTTATCTACTAGTTTGTTATGTGCATATTTTATGTCTGGGTATGCATGACAGATAAATTAATAAAAAGTGAAATAGGCTAAATTTGGTATGAAAAATAACCCCCTTACCATTGAGGATGATGACAGTTTTTCACACATATATTGTACATAAATAAAAGATCAAGATAATTTTATTTTTATATATGTTGACCTAAATTAGTTACAGTAAATAAAAAATGTGTTCATTTATTGACCAGCACTTCTTTCTGGTCAGAACAATCAATTTCAATGGCTTATAAAATCAATCAAGTTTTTTTTAGATTTGACCTATTTGGGTCCCAACTATGCCATAGGTACAGCAAATTTCAGCCAATGCTAAAGACATCACCACACCACCTGATTCATTTGAGTGTCTAACTTATTTGTATTTATTTTTAGTTAAGAAGAAAGGATCTTCTAGCATTGTTGGCTTCTTGTGGGAAGGTTGTGAAGTTGATCAGGAGATACTAGTGGATCTTCCAGGACTAACCATACTCGAGGCTGTGGTTGATCAAGGTGAGATTAATATATATATATAAATAGGCTCACTTCAATAATTGATACACCATTAGGCATATTTATTGAGTTTATGTTTTGTATTTATCAAAAGTTTACATAATATCAAATTTGTTTTGTTTGATTCAGAATTACCATGTTTATTTGTATTTTAAATCAGCTGTTGAATAGGCTGCTAGCAGCCTATTTAAAATACATGTGGTAAGCTTTCTGGTCGTATAAATTATAGGTATTTTTGTATCAGTTCTGATTTAATAAATTTGATGTAGCAACACATGTTAGATTTTAGCCGAATATATATCCTGCATATTTATGTTTCAACTTGATCTATAGTATTATTCATTTTTAGACTAGTCTATCTCATTTTGTTTGTGTTCAAAATGGATATATTTATATTTTGTTTAATTTATTGTTTGTTATTTGTTTGAAACCAAAGATTTAATTAAATTAATTCTTCACTAGGTTTTTTCTTTATCTCCTTGCTTTAAAAATAGGTTTTACTTCTACCATTTTTCAAATCTCTGGATGTTTTTTTGTTGAATAATAGATATTTATTATTTTTTCACTTAGACTAAATTAGGTAAATTGTCAATCCTACTAGTTTTATTGTTTGGTAGTTTATGAATACTTTTTATTATTTCAGAATTACAGATTTTGTTTAGGTATATTGAATTAACTGTGTTACATTTGGTTGGGTCAATGGTCAACCTTATTACTAATTTCATTGACAAGGTTTTCAGTAATGTTAGGGAAATATCTTGTCTTAAATATCATAGAAATGTCTTTTATTATTGTATTGTTTAATGTTATTTTTTAATGCTTTCTTTCTCCATATTATTATTGGGTTTTATTATTTCTGTGATTGTCTTCCAAGTTTTTTAATGTTCTTATTTCTGGTTTTAAGTTTATTTTTAAAGTAATTGTTTTCTGCTGTATATACATATACACATATTATTATATATGCTTCAATTTATATGGATTCAAAGCTATCATTTTTTTCTCTTAATCCATCATGGAACATGCTCATTTTAATACCCGGTAGACTAAGACGCCCCTTCCCAGAAATTTCTAACTTTCCATTGTCAGATTAACTTCAAAATTGGGACGATGATGACAAAAAAATTGAAAAAATGTTGTGCTCCCCTTCAGGGCCGATAATTGATTTTTGTTTTCATTTTGGAAGTATAGGAAAGAAATATCCTATACACTTGAAAATTGGAGAAAGCGAATAGTGTTGCCATAGTAAAAACAAATGTTTAATAGAAATTTTAAATTTTTGTCCATAACTGACTTTTTGGGTGGTCCAAAGTCATCATAGGGCCGATAGTTAAACATATATGAAGGAATAAATCTATTGACTTGAAATGTCATGTGTAATAATCTAATGGGTAGTTATTTTTCAGCTCAATCAAAGTATTAAAACTTAAGTTTCTGAGACAATGTTTTAGATGGGTGGTCCGAGATGGATGTGTAAAAATATTGATTTTTAAGTTAATATGGTAATAAATGGATCTATGAATAAATTTAAATGTTCCTATACTCATTATTAACACATACTATAAATATAATTGTGAGCGATTTACATGGCCGCCGCCATGACTTTCAAATCTTCTTCCACGTTGTTCAGGTCACGTGACGTTAACTTTGGTGAAGTATTGTATTAACTGTTTATACATTTTATTGAACTTATCTTTGTTTTCTACGTTATCAATATCCACCATATCAATATGTC
>JAYRBW010009453.1:0-13407 GCA_036023295.1 Invenusta paracnida
CTCGTGTTGGTGTCTTTGGATATACAATCCATCCATCGAAGCTGTGGCCTGCCGCGTCGCCGTGTTCCTTCAGTCATATGTGTATGTATATGTAAATATCGGTGACTATGTACCAATATACGTAAAGTTGTGAACAAAGTATCTGAATTTAGATTTTAGCGTACTCATAAAATGTTTTTTGATATAGTATAATGAATATGTAAAAATAGGATGCCGAAAAATAAAAATTACACCATTAAAACATGAGTTCTATTTCACTCTCTATAGATTGGAGGTATTTGCATAGTGTACAATTAAAAAGAGTAATTTGTAATTCCCTTCAGTTAATTGTAATATATATGGACCATATTTTGAATAAGATGTTTAACAACTTGAATGACATATTTCACTTTATTGTTGATCAAACACGCATATAAATAGATATAGATAACCTTAACCTCAAGAGAATTAGATGTACTCAATAATTTTGATTCGTACACTATATATAGTCTCTCACAATTTCTATACATACACACCCTGAGGTGCACGTTATCTTTGTTTAAATTTATATAAGAAACACACAGAAAACATATATTCGAAAAACTACATTTAATTGAATATAAAAATAGTTTTATACCAGAGTAGAACAGTTTTATATACAAATTAAAAGATTTTACTAAAAAGTAGCGGTATGTAATGTTTTAGGCATTAGTAATATTAAATAAAAATTCGTTGAAGGCAGTAAATTAAGAAATGTTCTTTATTCCATACGTTACTTGGTAGAATTTTTCCAGGCAGGAGTCTTCGCAATCAATATTTGATTAAGGGTATAAGCGATGTAAGTAAACCTATATACCGCCACTCAGGATAGAATGCGTGGTGGGAATTTCACATAAGCAAAGATTACAGTTCATTTCGAAATCAATGTTAACAATTATTTACTTGAAAAAACTAGGATTGTTTACATTAACCACATTTTAACGGTAAATCTTATTGAAAAATATTACCTTATACAGTAATAATTAAATAATTGGTTATTACAGAATTTTAACTTCATTTCATTGTAAAAAAACTGAACATTCAAATTCATTTTTATTTTAATCGATAAGTACATCACAAGGAATAATTCTTAAAGTGAAATGCATTAAATCTTTACAATAAAATTCAATTATTAAAACGTTACATATAAAAAACATTTCAGTAATATATCATCGCAATAACATTTTTGAATACCTTTCTAAAATTTGACCCGAAATTTTAAGTAATCTATATATACTAAAGGTGACACATATCATAATAAAAAGTATAATCACACATGCAATAAAAAATTAATTAGAATTTTTAAAGCAGAATAACATCAGGGGGTTTAAACAAAATAAGTTATAGCTGGCTCATCATCAAATTCAACACAACGAAACAATGGTGTACCTTTGAGACTTTTACTTATTTAGTGAATAGTTCATGGGCGCTTAATCAGAATAGAAAAATGCGATCATATGAAATGTAAAATACTTTAAATGTGAAAATAATTACAGCTACCTAACTATCTGAAGGATTTTCAATAAAAGCACAGAAGAGCTTTTATTGTTATAACAAAATTGAGTTGGCGTTTATTAAAGTGTGTATTTATTAAAGAAATTACGGTATTCTATTTTGAACTAAAAACAAATAATTTCAATTAGTCGGTTTTGTAATATTCTCAGTAACACAGGACATATTATTGAAACTATAATATACAGGACTGTAGTTAAGATTGCATTTAAAAATGGAATAGTGAACAGTTTGATAATTTAAAAAATCAAATGAAATATTCATTAGTTCCGGAATTCCTTATACCTGCTGTAAAAATAATCGTAGTATGTGTTTAATGAATATTGAATTAAAAAAATACATTCAACTTTATTGAAAATTATGTTTTAAAAGTTAAACATGAAATCGAAGATAACAGGATTTGTTTAAGTCATAAAAATGCCTAAACAGGATGAACGACTTCAAATTTTCGATGAAGGTGTTTAGAGCTGTAAATATATTAACTTTACAGTTCCGTATTATGTCTACTCTAAGAATTGTATTTTAATTAATTACTTATTAATATTTAACTATTATCTGTTGAATTAATATATATTTAGTAATATTTTATTTACGTTTTAAATTTTTTAATCCTTTGAAAAAAATAATTTAGATTTACACTACGAATCAAATTTTTGACAAAAGTAAAACATTATTATTTTACTAGTTGTAAAAATTTAAAATACGCATTTATATTTAATTCAATCTACATATGAACAAAATATATGACCGTTGTAATATGCGTGATATAAAAGAATTTAATTTTAACAATTGGTAGACACTTTAAAATGAATTAGCAAAATCTTACATATCTGGAAGAATTAGATTAGATGAACGTGAGAGATGACACTGCATCTCGCTGTATATAACTAACATGCGTGGGGTTAGGACTCGGACGAAGACACCATCTTCTCACATATCTAACATAACACATCTTTGTGTATACAAAGATGTACATATAAAAGATACATATATGTATACACAAATTCCATCAGAAGAACTTACACGGCATAGTTTGGATTTCCTTGAAGACCGCATGAATAATCTTCCCGTGTATCATTCCACAGGTTTTTGTATACGACATCAATTCCTGTACGAATAGGAAGGGGAGGGGAAATCTCTTGTTTCAATACGTTAGATTTTGGGACAGAATTTTAAAAAGTAGAAAATGAGGACAATTATTCACACTAATAATTGAGATAATTATAATGTGCAAAAAAATACTATTATAATATAATTACAAACAAATACAGTGCCCGGTATCGTGTATATCTCGTTTTCATCACGTAGCATATAAAAATGAAATCAACAAATTATATTCAGTAAAATATTGAAATTCTAATTTTGGCATGGTTCGTGGTGTGTTTGTATGGTTAAATACCAAAAAATATCGCAATAAACAAACGCTAATTAAAAATTTTCTGTTTTCTGTAGGCAAGATAAAAAAAAAATTAATACAAAATATCATTGATATGAATTGATTTTCTTGAAAGTTGAAATCTTTAAAATATAGCTGGGCGTAATTGCAAAAAATTAATGATATTTTTTATATTTATAATAAATCTTATTATTAGTTTACACCCAATGAACTTGTACAATATATCAGAAAGTACTAAATATAAAGCAATAAATTATAGATAATTAAAACAATAATACTGTCATTAGATATTATGTTATGAAATATATAGTATATAAAAATTATCAATAATAAAATTTTGAATACTGCACGTATTTAAAAAAGTAGGATTTGTGGACAAATTATTCAAATATGTTTGTATCCATTAAATGTTAAACCTCGTGCTTTAAACATTATGAGCATGTATTTTAATAATCCTTTATACTATTATGTATTAAAAATAATCATATAATAGTAACAAGCTCATACAATGAGATAATATTAAAAAAAAATCAATATTTAATCTATATCTATTACATAACTGTGCCTAACTGTTTTAGTGTAGCACACATATTTTATATATACTGTTCTCATTTGGAATAAGAAATAAATTATCAATACATTTTTGCAGTCATGATAATAATTCAGTGAGACATATATTTTCTAGATGGATTAACAAGTAAATTATTTCACATATAGTCGAGAAGTATAATATAAAAAACCCTAAAATATGTACTTAAAGAAATTGTTGTCAGGGAATATGATGAAATAACTGTATTTAATATTGAGTATATGCTCTTCATGGACTAGACATGGACATAAAGTACAATTATTTGGCTATTTCAAATCTATTTATATACAGATCATTAAAAAATATTTCACAATCATTTTAATATATTTTTGTCTTTCTTTGATTTTTATCATGTATGAGTTAGAAGACAGTGAAGAAGATAACACAATATATTTTTTTATAAATTCAGACAGAACAATTTAAACTGTTTTAGCTATTTTCCCCTGATGATTAGTTAGTTAGGGTTCTGTCATTTATGATACATTCATATCATGGCTTTCATTGTTTTCAAGCATTCATGTTCTATGTGAGTGCATTGATATTTTCATATGTCTCTGTCCAATCAGCGAATCCAGCACTTTGGTTCTTGGTCTATCTTTTGTCTTCTATTCTGTCGTTCGTCCTTCAATGTGTTTGATTAAGTCTTTGTGTCATAGAATGTTTCCAATCTATTTCCTGCTGTTTACGATGTGTTATGAATATTTCTCATCAACTCTTTGGAATATATCTTCGTTGGTAATTTTATTTTTCCCCATGACCATTCCACCAGAGCATCTGTTCTTTTAATGTCTTGTGATGTTATAGTCCATGTTTTGGTGCCATAATATACACAGCATATTACTGTCTTTATTACGATTTTTTCGTTACTCTTTAAGGTAGCTCATTAGAAGTTCTTTTCTCATAATAAAGGCTACTTTAGCCATTGCAATTCTTGCTCTTTTTATTTTGACATCATCCATCTGATGTTATTATCGCTCTTAGACATTTCAATATTTACACTTCATTTAGCGTTTGACTATTTATATTTATATCTTCAATGTCTTTTCTCGAAATTACAGGGCCTCACATGAATTTAAAAAGAAATCATAAAAACTACTTTTAAGCCTCCAAGTTTGCTTTATTTAGTATTAATTATTTCCTAAATTAAAAAAATCTGCCTATAGTTCTAGATAATGGTTAAGTGTTGTAGCTTTAAAGTGAAAGAATCTACATATTACAGTATATTTTTAAATTACGCAATATATATATCGGTGCCTAAATTCGAATTATTTAGTAAAAAAATTGTGTATAGATATATGATTATTTAGTTAAAAAATATGTAAGCCCATTGAATTATGTTTTCTGTATTTAAATGTTTTGTTTAGCGTACCTAATAGTATAATTTGATGAATATAATGATTAGTTTGAACATCAAAAATATATTGATTATTTCACGAAAACAATATTTCGTGGTATTTAGATAATGGCTGTTTTGTTATCCGAAATGTAATCCAATTTCTATAATTTCAATCATCCAATGAATCTAAAGATCACGAACATCTTTAAAATTACCGAAATATATATGACAAGTTTCAAACTCCTTTATTGGCATCTTTTCTTCCGACCCCATATTTTTACTATGTAAGTTCTTCGATTCTATTAAATCCGATGTTGACAATGTCAGCATTTCCAATTGTGGATATTAGACGCATTAAACTTAGACATCCAATTGCGTTTTGATTGTTTGTTTAATTACCTTTCCGCAGACGTAAGTAAGCGCAGGAGAGCTCCTTCTTATGTTGTAATTGCATTTGTGGCATATGTGGGGGTGGTAGTTGGTCCATGATTTGTTTCGAATTGGAGTGAACAAGATCTTCGTATGGTCTAAGAGAAAAATATACCTTTTATACGTAACGCATATACCAAGTATATGCGAAATCGCCTTCTTTTTTACAGACTCCAGAGAAGTCAATTAGGAACCCAGCATATAAGTTAAAAATGTTAATATGCCATTCAGAAAGAATCCAGTATTCTTGAGTTACTTTCGACAGGACCCTTTTATTTGGGGTACGTTTCCAGAAAGTGGTCAAGAAGGCCAATAGAAGACAATATATCCTGAATGTCTGTACTATAATGCCTGTACGAGGAGGCTGGAGTTTGACACCAGACTCAATAATAATCAAGAGTGTCCTGAACTACTGCGGCCCACGGTGGCAACTTTGGCTATCTAACACTAACATAGCAAAGTTCGATAGTTGCCAAAATAGAGCCCTAGAGAAAATCTCGGGACAATTAATGATATCTAGTAGAAGCGATATCCAATCAAGGATAACGGATTTGTTTATATATATATATTAGTATAATATAACCAAATATAATATAATATATATATATCGCTGTCCGCGTATTAAAAAATCCTAATAAACTTCGACCAAAAGAAATACTATAAAATCATACTGGATGGCTAAAGCCCTGCAAAAAGACAATCCTAAAAATATTTCTGCCAACAATGGTTTTGTTCACAGAAACAAGATTCGATCTTTCCTATAGAAAGAAGTCCTCAATATTGAGATAGATAGAAAATACTCTTAACACTACCATTAAAGATCTGAAGTTAGAAAGTCTTGCTAAGCAGAAATCCCCGACCCATGGGAATGGGCCAATAAAAGTTAGTGGAAATCCTTCAGTGACCAGATAAATGGTTCCACAAAAGCTACGGACCAAGAGAGATTTAAGATTGATGCTATAAGTGGATAATAAAGTGGTCACCTACGAATACTGGTATTTTACTTTGACTTTTTGTTTAAAACTGTTAAAATTAACCGTATTTTACGTCTTGTTTATTGCGCTAACTTTTGTAACTTAATCCACACTGATATCAATAATTTATCTACACGTTTTGTTCGTAATTCTTATCCTCAATTTATTTTGGTCATATGTAACTCGTCCTTAAATAAAAAGGCTTCCTCCTTCGATTAGTATAAACCAGGTTTGACGATCTTAGAGTTGCAGTCGTCCTTTTGGTCGCCCTTCAATTCTTCTCAAACATAAATTAAAACGCTTAACCCGTAATCTAAATTTTCTATTACTAGAAATATATATATAAAAAAACTAGCTTTCATATCTTTAAAAAACTTCAGTATTTCTCGCTTAAACATCGTGTTTCTCTTGCTTTAAAATCTAGTGACATTTTGTCATTGCTTCCCACCGCCTTTAGTGTAGCTGTTCTTGTAATATCAATAATTTTTTTATTCTAGACACTGCCAATAATGTTCATGTTCTTTCCATAAAATAATCATTGAATATCAAATATAACTAATCTATTCTTAACAACTGTCTTACGAAATCAGACCAGTCTTATT
Source organism: Invenusta paracnida (assembly GCA_036023295.1). NCBI lineage: Eukaryota > Metazoa > Platyhelminthes > Proseriata > Coelogynoporidae > Invenusta > Invenusta paracnida. Next base: position 6,857 of record JAYRBW010009453.1, read on the forward strand.
TTCTCAAACTTTTCCAATCGTTCTCTTTTCGTGCTCTCAGCTTAATTGTATCTCAAATATTAGTATTGTCTTAAAGGTCTACTTCATTAGTCTAGATAACAAGAAAACTTCGAGTGTTGTATTATAATATGTATGTAATTAGTACTCAGCATTTGTAGCATATATAAGCTATATTTTGGTATTAATTTAATAGATATAATTATCATTTCTGATGATGTCCGTATAGAAGAATACTAAACTAGTAGAATATATTTTATAATGAACCTTTATCTTTACTTATATCTAACAAATATATATACATTATAAATATGAATATAATTTTTTAATTAAGGATTTACTGTAAAATAGACGAAAAACAATATAAGCAGGTTATTATATCATTCAATTTACATGATCATATGGTTATTAAAGTTTGTACAGTGCAAGATTAAATAATTCCTACAATAGTATTGGAACTTAACAATTATAAAAATAACTATGTACCGCAACTGTTATACTTTTAATTTTATATGCTATGCTATGCTATATTCATTATATATTATTTGATTATTGTATATTAAATATCTGAATATATTTATTGAATAAGTTAAATACTGTTAATATTATATGCCATTTTTAGTTTATTATTATTATGTTGAAAACACAAAGTAGGTCAACTAAGTAGTAAAAAAAGATTGTTCCACATTTAAGTTCAGAAAACTAAAGAGTGTAAGCACGTAAGATCATATTAAATGCAAAAACATGAAATTACAAAAAAAAACCAAACATAATAATACGTTTAAATGTAATATTTTACCAGCAGTATCGAGGTTAAGTATAGGTTTTAATGTTTCCTAATATTAAGTATAAGGTTCATATATATTTTTTATTAACAAAATAGATTTCCTTCAGTCGTTTACTAATAGGACACAAATACTATTTTGACAAACCAATTGTTTATAATTAAAAAAATTGTAATAACATTATTATCGTTATGAATGTTATGTGTAGTTTTTAAACGTATCTTTCAATACTTTGTAGTAATGATAAAAATAACATTATAATATACATAATATTAAACATTTTATACATAACAATAACAACATAGAAAGAATATTCACACTATAATGACATAATTTTCAGTTTAATTGCATAAGCTAGCTTTTAAATATATAAATTGGTTATAACATCAATTTTAAAAGTAAAATAATGTAAATTAAAGCATTATGATATTGTTCACAATACTAAAAGGTTGATCCTAACCAGATTTGACAGTTTGACACTTCTTGAAAATTTGTAACAATAACGTATACGCTTTACTAAATACTCTCAATTTTTAAAAACAAGGAGAATGTGTAAGTGTTAAAAATATTTCCAAAAAACACGACTATAATCGATCGAAGTCTTTCTCTGGTGATTAAAACCCAAACATAATGTGTTTAAAAGAAATTAACATAAGTTATGAATTAAAATGGATATATTAAGTATATTAAAAACTATAATTTAAATACAAACAAGAATAAGAATCAAAGTAAATTAAGTTACTAACAAAGTATTATGAAATTTAAAATGAATAACAATAGAAAAATAGATTAAATATCGATAAAGTTAGCAATATTACTTCCAGAGCAAGAATTAATAAGATTGTATTTATAAGTTTTTATATTTAAAGCCTTCAGAATAAGACGGAAAATGTAAATGGTGGCAGTATCTAAAATACTTCACTTAAAAGCTTCATGTAAATCATTTCCATAATTTAAATTGTGAATAAAAATAAGATTTATTACAGTTAAATGAATGATACAAAATTTAATACACCTCGTAGATTGACAAACATAAATTTTATAACATAGGTAAGTAGATATGTTTAGAGAGCATATATATACATGATGTATGACAATCATTTATGTTTATTCCTGCTGTTTATGTTGGTCAGTTTGCAAGGTGTATTAAATCTTGTATAAATGAGAATGTTAACTGTAAGAAGTCTCGTGCCTTCAAATGTTAATTAAGTCATGGAAATCATTTTTGAGAAATTTCTAAGTAGAGTGTTTTATGATACTGTCGCAAAAATACAATGCCAGTCTTTTCGTGGAATCGCGTTTTTTCTGAAATGATACTTTTTTTATATATTTAATACATTCAAGTTAATTGTATTCATAGATATAAGAGTTGCTTCTAAGCAAATTAAATAATATGTTGGTGTTTTAATCACCTCAGGAAGCCTTTGGTCATGTTGTTTTTTAATGACATTTATACGCAATAAAATGCCTTATACAACAAACTTATTTTCACTATAAAATCTGGATATAGCCAGAAAATTATCTAAAATTACATAAATACTACTTTATTATGTATGTAAAGCTAGATGTTTGGTTAAAGGTGGTAAATGAAACATATTTTTTTATTAAACATTTTTACATAGTATACATTTAGTCCAGGCATGGTCCGTTACTTGTCACAAATTGACACAATTCAAATTTCAAGATATATATCTAATTTTAGAATTATATATAATTTTTTTGCAAATACGTTAATTAATTGTAATTTAAGATTTATAAAAAGTACAAATATCGACAACTTATATATTAAATGAATTTATTAAGAGCTACATTAATACCTAATACCATTAATCCTATTCATTATAAAGCCATGATACACTAATAATAAGCTTGGTTAGCTTTAGTCAGTTGCACAATATGGTCCTCGTGAATGCTTAAATTTAAAAAAAGTGGCTCTAATCTTAAGCAAATAATTCAACCAGGGATGGTTCCCCATTTTGTAACAAAAATATCAGATTTAAGTATAGTTTTTGTTAAACATATTGTCTAATTGAAATCATGTAGAGTAAAAACATAGCATATCGTTAAATCAAAATTTTATTGAAAACCAACATTAATGATATTATCAAATGAATACTATTGATAGAATTATAGGGCATCAGCCTTACAGCGAAAAAAGCAATACCAATAATACAATAATAATGAGTCATAATGATAAAATAAAATGTCAATTCTATGTGAGTAGTATTTTAATACAACAGAACAGTACATATCAATCTGATGCAAAATATGAATTTGTTTATATAATACATAAACTATAAAATTGGATATACTAAATTAAATATATAATTTAGTGAATGTATAGAAATGTCAATATAAAGATATACTTATTAAAAATGCTATATTACACATAATATTCTAAAGTTACTATGTTCTAAGGTATCTTTAGTAACTAAGTATAATAAATAGAATAGTAATGTGCATAAAAATACATATTATTTACACTAGGTATAATAGCATAATATGCACTGACAACAAACCATAATATTAATAACACGATAGAAATAATTCAAAAGAATGTTTAGGAAAACACACTAACATATTTTTTAAGATAAAAATAAGTAGTTCACATGAAATATTTATAGCATCTCTTATACTTTTTCTTAACACTGTGAATAAGCTTTCTACCTTGGATTTTTCATTTTAAATTTTAAATTTTCTGATTTCAGTTTTTCAATTGCTAATTTTTTTAGATCTTCACTTCTTTCAAGAATTACATAAGCTGCATTCACGCAATTGAAATCTTATTTTGATATTGCCTTGATATATTATTGTAGAATGGCCATTCCTTCAATTCTGAGTGCTTCTCTTCGATTTCACGTAACTTCAAACTGGGATTATCAACAACAGATGCAACTACATTCTGGGCAGCTTTAACAGTAGCATTTAATCTTGCTTGTTTTCTTATTTCCATTCGTTTCATTTATTTAAATCTAGCATTTTTAACAACTTTCAACACTGCACGAAGGAGTGATAGACAGTTTCGAAGGTTGTCCATCATGCTTTTTCACAAATGATGAAGTAGCACGATACACATTAAGAGTTTCATCAGATATTTGTGTTCTTCTAGAAGTCAGTATGAGTTTGTTTTCGCTGAAAGATCTTTCCACATCGGCAGTTCCGTGTGAAAGAGTCAGGCAAATATTTACTAAAATGGTAAGAGTAGGATATTTTGGTGAATCATTTGATGTTTTTAAGAAAAAGCCTGTGCCCATACATCATATATTCGTTGTGTTATCTTCTTCTTTGCTCTCTTCTGTTTCATCATCAGTAACTCCTTGATGAGAAAGAAGTAAAGACCACTCATCGGGTAATTTTTTAACTCTGAACGCGTTAAATTCATCAACCACTGTACACATTTTTTAGCTAAAAAATATAATTTTGTGTAAAATCCCGATTTTAACACATGTTTGGCATATTTTTTCTACCAACTCATAAATGACACATTTTGATACATCGGACCATCCCTGATTTATGATTTTAAATCATAATAAATTTAATAATAACTAGTGAAAAAATCATCTTTTTAGAATAAAGAAAAAATAATTAAAATTAGAATTATAACTAATAACTGAGAAGATCAGAAAAATTAGAGATACACAAAAATAAGGATACAAAAATCTGCATGAGGAGAAACAAGAGTAATAAGTTTCTAGAAAACTCTACTACAAAGTTTAAAAAAATCAAACCTCAAGTGAAGGAACTATTGCTGGGAATCAACCCTGTTATACGTGCTTATGATGAACAATCCAATATCATACTACTACCCGGTGTTTCTACGAGATTTTAGATACAAAATGTAAGCCAATATATTTATTGTACAGCCTTATATTTTTACCGTGATAAAATTACTTTATTAGAGGTAAACAGAATTTGAATATAAAAATATAAACTGCATGGTAAATGATATATAGTACATAGAGACTATACAATTAATATATATCTTTTTAAACCAAAATTTACGTAAAAAATCAGCTTAGTAACTACAATATTTACTATCACATCAAGCTACGTGAAAACTATAATTAAAAGACTTAATTAATTTTTACAGCATTTTCTGCTATGAAAATTTAACGAATTCTTTGGAGTAAACGTTGTTTACTGACCATTTTCATTTTCAGATCATCGCAGTTTATTGAGAGAACTATTATACAGCAGCAATATAACAGTAAAAAATTATTTGTTGAAGAAGCAAAAATCAAATATCAGACATGTATAATTTTTTGAAAACATCTTACATTTTTATTGGTTATAACTTATATTTATTTTAATCTTAAATCGATCCATTATGAAATACACAGATTAAGTAATTGATTCATTTGGTGTTCATATATTATGTTATTTTGAAATCTTTAGTCATTTAGTCAGTATAAGAATTCGTTTAAGAATATCTTCTCCTTGACATTAAATTATACATAGATAAATATATGTAATATACATGTTTATGAGAAATGTTTATACATTCACAGTATAATAAATAAAATACATAGTAGTCGTATAAAGAAATACAGCAAACATCGATATCTTGAGCTGCAGCGAGTAAATGTATGTACAATCATGTTGTAAATCTTTTAAATCATTTGATACTTTTTACGCTTTTCAATCAATATCTTCTATAGATCGAAACATGTTTTCATTGATTTCATTTGCGTCTACCTACCTTTGTTCCCAATAAATATTTAAAATCAAACAGAAATATTGCATTTTACGTGGGCAGCAATATTATTTTAAAAAATCAGTTTAACAAAAAAAATACTTAAAAAGTAATAATGACAATAACATATCATTTATATTAAAAACAATTTCGAGTGTACAAGTTTAATATTAAACAAATTAGATTTGTAAAAGGTTATGTAATCATCACTTTCTTGACACCATCCTTCTTTTCCTTTTCAGTTGTAGGGATGAGCTTGCCCTTTATCACTCTTACCCTTTCATCGATAGATTTCTTAATTTAATGTTGCGAAGCCCCTGCCACACGTGAATGTTCTGCCACATAAGCTGTTCAGGAGCCTTGGTCAGAGCATGGACACCTGGACATCCTTTAAAGAGATTGAAAAATCACCAGTCTTTCCAGCTAATGCCTTTGATGAGTTCTTCCTTTCTTTAGTGAGTACTGCGTATTTCGGGTAATTTATTTGATGATAAAGTTTCATCAAGGGCAAGAGCGGAAGACAATTTTTTAGTATTTGGTAACTGTTTAAGTTCATTGTTGAACTGAAATAAGATTTTTATGTCCATTTACAACTGCAAATTCTTTAGTTTTATTCTGCAAAAATCCAGAATCTTTGAGGGTTGTTATAACGTACCGTTATGACAGGCCCGCTTGTTGTGGGAGGGTGACTATCATATTAATTAAAGTATCCTTACCTAAAACGGCACTTTCGGAGCTGACCCCTTAAACTTGAGTGGATTTGAAAACAAACAATTGTATTTTGTTTTCTGTGGAAGCATTTGTAGGTACTGTTGAACAGCATCGAATGGACAATCTTTCTCAAAGCCTTTAAGACTTGCCATCTAATGACATAGAAAAGCGGGACAGTATCCCCATGGAGTTGGGCCCCATGACGAGGCGGGAGCCGAGCCTATAGGTGCGCGTAGCGCAAAAATGTTGACGCTTTTCATATATGGAAATGCATCTAAAATTAATTACATCTACTCTCTCAGATAAATGTTCAAGTATTCTGCACACCTTTCATTACTAAATAATTTCCAGCTCATTAATTTCCA
>JAYRBW010009464.1:0-13406 GCA_036023295.1 Invenusta paracnida
CAAAAATAACAATACATATTTTTGTTATATATTCTGATTTCATCATATTCAAAATTTTCATTTGTATATTAACTTTCTACATATATGTACTTTTATTGTAAATTAAAAAGTACTTATAATATGCTTGGATATATATATTTCAATTTTCTATGCTTGTATCATTAATAAATATATTGTTTCTGTTTTAACTATTTAGTTACGCTTAAAACTTCTCTAAATAATTCACAATGCTTTTGTTCTTCTATATAATTTGTCTAAAGAGACTTCATATATATAATATATGTGTATATATAAGAAACTTTACTATACGTAATAAAATAAAATGTTCTACATACTATTGCAAAATCGCACACTTTGATTTTATCTATACTTATTGTCCCTAATTATATGACTTCAAAATTATTCTATTAAGATGTAGTTTTTAAATATTTCTTTTATCATTTACCTTAAATTGAAGTGTATTTAATAATTAGATTAAAAGGAAACGTCAATTACTTATACATGTTAATTATTTGCATAGTATAGATTATACGTTTCATGACTATTCGTTTAAAAATATAATAATTATTTCGTTTAGTTGGTATATTAATAGGAAAATATTTCATTACATCAATATTTTTATTTCTTTAATAATTAATACCATACACTTAAATACAATGAAAAGTACTCAATTTAATCTGATATTGGAGCATGAACAATTATTGAAATATGTACGTACATATATGTATGATAAATGCGAATATATAGTGCAGTTGTCAAGCGCCTTTAACCCCGACCAAACAGATTTAAATGTAATTTTGACTGTATTCTATATAAGTAATCAAATAATAATTCGGCATAGACTGTTGTATACCCAGTATCGCACCCACACGATACGAGATGTATCATATAGACTTTTTTGAGTAAATTATGGTTTAAGAATAGGCAAAAACAACCTTAGCATTGTATAATCGATGCGTAGCTCAAAGAGGGTGTGTTAAAGATAGATTATTATAGTCTTCCTGTATTCAGCCTTGTTGGTGTAGGCAGTGCTAAACAAATCTAGGTAAGTAAGTATTCACTGCAGTGATCATGGATGGTGGTGAAACCAGGAAGGAGAAACATTGTGGAAAAAATAGAAGGGAAGGAAAACTAACAGCAACTCACGCGGCTAAATTTGTTGAAACAGATGGGCAGGTGCTCGGCCCTAAATTATTTTGAGGTGTATGAAATGAATAGACGGGGCGGCATTGCGGTGGTAGCAGGTGGTCGGCGTAGTTGTGAATGAGCAGATTGCCTGTAACCTCACCGAAAGCCACCTGCGCTACATCTATACTTCGAGGTAAGCGCGCAGCTATGCAACGTTTAAACCCCCCAATCCCTCCTCCTGCCATACAACCGTCCAAGTGTTGCGTATGGATCCCTCATATTATATTCCTTAGTTTGTTTATTTTGGAACAATCTAGTCAATCTTCAAGGAAGAAAGGCAAACCGGTTTTGTCGTGATATGTATATTTATGAAGATATAATATATAAATATATTGATGGGAAAATTTATTTATTTAGTGGAGTTTTAACATTTCCAACCCGTCTCTCACCGCAGAAACAAACGATTATATTGCTGAATTACATATACACTTACTTCGAAAACTAGTTATATATTTTGCATATAAAAATATTATATGTATACAGACTTACATTAGACAAAAAAATATAGAAATATTTACTTTTATAAAAATTAAACACTTACAATAAACAGTACAAAACATTAATTATATGTAAATATACTTTTTAGAACCCTTTAAATCCTTATTTTACATCTTTTTGTGCATAAGTGCATGTTGAGTTACTATATAATACATATTTATATAATAATCAGTATATTCTATTGTGCAACATATATTTTTTTGTAATTCAACTTATATGTTTTGTTTATTATAACCATATAACTACGGGGATGGGGTATCTCAGCGGTAGAGTGTTGGACTGTCGATCAGATGGCAGTCTTTGAGAGTGCCAATATAAAGTTTATAAAAATAAATATTTAATTTCCCCCGTCCCTTGCTGGTAATTGATTAACGACCCGAAAGATTTGGTTTGGTATATCATACTCATGTGCGGCCTGTCATATGTTTCAAATATACATTTAAAGAAAATATATATATATATGGATATTTCACTAATACATGTTGCGTTAGTGCAATGTCTATATAACCATTAATCCTTAACATAAATGTGAATTGGTAATATATTAAATAGTACATTTAAAATAACTAAATAAATAGATTACGAGTAAAAAATAGCAATGGTGGTTTTACATATGGAAAAGAAAAATATGATTATCATATTCGTTCGATGAGTTCCAAATGATCAAGGAGAGATTGCTCATCTCGATGAATATAAGATTAGCTTGAAATTTCGATTACGATTTAATTATCAAAAATAAATAGACTGCAATTTTTGACTGATTAGTTTTGTCTATATAAATAAAACTATTAAAATTACAGATGTAGAAATCTGTAAAACAAATTGTTGAAATAAAGTATATGTATATGTCTAAAAATACTTTATTTATTTATTATACATTGTATGTATACAGACATATACATATATTGAGAAATATATTTCACTCAATATATTTTGGAAAGCATACTTTTATTATTAATATATTAAAATTAAATTGTGCTCATAATATGTACATATATACTTAATAAGCTTCTTATAATTTTAGCTAATGATTGGTTTAATTTAAACAAAGAAGATGTGATAGTCGGTTGGCTTGAGAAAATATTTTTTTGGACAAAAACTAAGCAATATTTTAAATATTAAAGAAACGAAATTAAACTGCGACGTAATGTAAACAAGATATGTATATATGTATATTGCACATTATATGTATAAGTATAAAAACTATGTATAGTAACATTATCTTAGAGAAAAAAATAATACAATTCTATGATTATGTAAAATTTATGACGTATATATTTGACAGTGTTGCAATGTGTTAATAACAGCTGTTGGAGCTCAAAATATGTTAATATACAAGTGCATAATGCATATATATATGTATATATATTGTGCATATTTATTTCAGTTATTTATTTCATAGCGCAATGCGATATTTCACGTTATCTCGTAAATATAGATATTAGCACATTATATAGATATTATTTCATCCGAGAATTATAGATGGATCTACAGTTTGTTTCATTCGAACTATTATATAAAAAGGAGAAAACTATATCTGTATACGAAACGAAGCACGATGGAAAAGTATATAGCTACATAGATGTATGTATAATATTATATAAAAAGAAGTATACATAAGAAAAAGGCGTTGATTGAGCCCCCTGCTTCTCCTCCTCAACTGCAATATATTATGATAGAATGGAGAGAATATAAAAGACTGGTTTTTTTCGAGAAAGAAGCGAGAAAGAGAGAGAGCGGGAAATAGAACATGTGCCCTTTCCCAGAGCAAATTTGTGTGATTCGAAGCGGCCTAAATTATGCATTGTCGAGGTCTTATATTCTACCTTGCTGTTGGCCTCAGCCTCTTCTCTCTGGATATGCGGACGAAGAGATCTTGTGAGTAGGCGACCAGCTGGACTCCACCCCACAGTAACGACAACGTGGGAGCTTAAAACACATAATATTTTCCTGAGCCAGTATTATATTCTGCGCGCCTTCAATGTATGTATTTATGTAGTTACCAGGAGCAAAACAGAAAAGAAGAAACGCGACGGAAAGAAAGGGGAGGAAGAAAGACAAGTCTATTTTTAAGACAGAGAGAGAGAGTGGGAGAGTGAGAGAGAGAGACTGGAAGTAATCGAAGCTATAACAGCGTCTATTTACCCGCACACTGGCGCGCGTGTTACCTTCTTATCGATATACGAATGGGAAGGTGAGCACATGTGGCCCTTAGTACTGCCGACCCGACAAACGTGGACTAGCTGAAGGCCAGGCCAGTGAGGGCATAGAAGGGAGAAGGTGGGGGTATCTCTACACTGCTACAACGGTCGGAGATATTATACACCACTAGACTATCGGTTATGACGTGTTTCGTGCATTCGCCCTGAGTGCTGCTGTATACTCTATATAAAATGGAAGTGAGCCTTTTCAAGACGTTGAGGTGATAGAAGGGTGGAGAATGGGGACTGCGTATATATACATCTATGTCACAGATCTCAGTATAGCTCGAAATACAGAGGTCTGTTGTCTATGCGTATAATGCAATATATACAGCAATTTAATGGATGCGCATGTGCTTCAATGTATACAAAATTAGGAGAATTTCATAAATTTAAATTGGCGACTAACACAATTTTTATAGAGAACCAAAACGAAAAGAATAATATTGGTTCATAAAGTTTATCAATTTCAAATGTTATTAAATGAAACAGAAGCTTTCGTGTTTAATTACTTCATATGACAACTTCAATAGAATTATATTTTAAAAATAGTATACAATTTATAAATCCAATTATACTTCTTTATCCTTTATATAGGTGCATAGACTTTTAGACATATTATTTAAATGTCCATGTAAATAAGAGAAACAGTTTATAGGTATTATTGATTTAAAATACAACCGTATATTCTTTACAAATTAGTTGTTACCGATTTTATATTTTAGTTGCATATATTATATGCAAAATGTGTTACACAATTCTTGGAACACTGAAAGGAGCAATTACAATTCTTTTTACATTTTGGTGATACTTAGAGATGTAAACATATTATCTTAGTTTTAATATGTGTACATATTTTAATATTATGTATACGAGCAAATCTTAAAAAATAAAATTACATAATGAATACATAGATATATATTATGTATGTTTAGAAAATAGAGGGGCATATGTAACAAAAAAATAAAAGATATTAGAACTGAGGGTACCTACAGCTGGCAGGATCACATAAAACACTTGCCTCTCCACCTTGCTAGGGAGAGCTTAGGCGCCTCATAACAGCTGTTTTGCCTCCATAGCGTCTATTTTACTAAATCACGCGAATTCTAATATCACAGATTTTTCGACAAGCATACACTGCTAATATTTGTTATATGTATATAGTCGCTGCTTTTATCATTTTTAGATTTTAACATGTACAAGTATATATATAATATCTGCCAATCCAGTTTGCACCACATTATACTTTTAAATGGAACCGAACTGTTCTGACTGTTTTGTGAAATTGTCAGCACACTTTTTCTATGTGATATACCTGTGTGTATGGTTCGCGGTGTCTCCTCACAAGGATCAATGTCTTAGATATATAAATACAGGTGTTACGTGTGTTTCTTATGAAATGCCGCTTTAGTTATGATAAGGAATATGGCTACCTCATATCCGCAGTATGTACATTACACCACATTCGTATACATGTTCCATTCAGTGTATCTCTCCTGCCATATACTATGGTAAGCCGTATGGAAATAAACATCTGTGAACAGAAATAACCAATAATAATGATACATATTCAATGCATATGAATAGGTACCAACATAAATATATATACATTGTCAAAGCACCAATAGTATAAGCCATATTGTCTTTGGTATAATTATAGTTGAATATATTTTTATGCACATAGGTATATGTGTATTTCAAATATAATTGATAGTTCTGCATTCCAGTTCAAACAGTTCAAAGTTGTAAATATATTTTTATATTCTAAAACTTTGATCTAGACTATGTTTATCTAAGGAGTATATTTTTTATATATATAAAACGTTTTTGTTATGTAAATGATATCACAAATACTACAAACAAATAGCTATATATAAATGAACCATTTAAAAACTAACATGTAGCTTAAGTATAGGTAGAATTCAATTTAATTAGTTTTTAAATAAAATTTTCTAGAAATTATACTATGTATTATACATGATTTCAAAATCTTTCAACAAAATAAAATAAAATCCTGAAACTCGTACATAATTGAAAAAAAATTAAAATATGTAAAGATATATAGAATAAAATGCTTTAAAAGTAATAACAAATGATAAATAGTAATATTTCATTTGTGTTCAATTAACAGGAGGATGATAATGAAATAAGGTATCCCTCATGGCTGAACATATAATATGAAGATGTTTATTGGTACATATTAAGATTAAGAAATCTATCAAATCTTAACTACAAACAATAGTATTTTCAAACGTAAAAATTATATACATATACCATGTAAATAATACAAAAGAATAATATTGAGAGGTCTTTTTTGCTCAATTTAGATTTAACCGGAATTGAAAAAATTGGAATGTACTATGTAATCAATTCCAGTATATATTAATTCATGATGCATCTTACTATAACACATTTAGGCACACATTCTTCATAACAAAACGTAAATAATAATTATGCTTTAAACAATTATCATAATTAGTTCTTTATTACTCTAATCAACCTATAAACTTTCCTTACATGAATTCATGTCCTTTTGCTACTATTCTTTATTGCCTATATATATATTTGTAACAAATTCTGTTAAGAATGACTGAATTCACACAAATGTGTTTCTTAATAACTGTTGGGAGTCTATTCAGTTTTTCTGGCTTAACTTTAGAATGATCATTAATATTTATTTATTTATTGCTTATAATTTTAAAAATTTTCACAACAAAATACCAGGTTCAATTAATTTAAATGATTTTCCCGTTCAAAATTCTCCTGACATTTGCATTTGTAAAAAATACATCAGAAGATTTTTAATTTAAAAAGAATTAAGTATATATATGTAAGCCTTAATAAATAAGTATATATATTAAAAAAATAGTTTACGAAAATTACCATGACAACTCAAATCATATGTATGTTGTCATGATTGAATATTTAGATAAATAAAACTAATAAAATGTTACCACAACTGCTTTTTATACAAGCTTTATCCTGTCAATACATGTTCACCGCATATTTATACTGTTCTAAAATAAGGGAGACGAGTTTTTATCAGCTTTTTAGAGGCAAGAGTTGGTAAATAAGTAAATAATATTATGATGATATTTAATATAATATACAAACAGATCACAATTGTTATTTACATATTATTACATTAAATAAAACAAGCAATATATTATATAGATTTATGTTTTTCACTAAAATATTTATAAAATATTCTTTGCATACACCAAATTCTTGCATGAAAACTATAGATGTTAAATGATATTGTAGAATATATTTGAAATTAGTTTATTAGATGTTATGTGAATAATATTTTGGAAACATTTTTTCTTTAGCTCTAAACATTTTTACAATTTATTACGAAATCATATAGAATAGGATGTAAGGACTTGTGAGTAGGTTACAGGTGTATACAGTACATATAAAAAGGGGATGAAGCTGAAAGGCAGGATAATGGTGGGGGACGATGGAAAGGATGTAGAGTATAGGGTGAAAAGAACACGAATTTCTTAATAAATTAATAAAGCGCAAGAAACGAAACGTGTGTATTGCCTTGTTGGTGTGTTTACCAAAAAATGGGAGGGAGAGCCGGTGTAAAGTTGGCAGATGTTGCACGGGCGTCGGCTACCACCACCAGTTTCTTCCTTAGTTCGCTTCCCAAACGAGAGGAGCAGCGCAAAAAAAGAGGAAGACGAATCAACACTCAATAATAAAGAAGGGAAGGAGGCTCTTGCATACAATCATAATACCTATACACTCAAGTTGATGGTTTGGATAGGGTGATCTGTTGGCTGGAGCATATATACAGCCGAAGGTCGTTGGGACTCGTACCAGATGACAACGAAATTAGTTCAGAGTCGACTCAAACGCCTCGATGCTACATTTTATAAGACGCAACGGTGAGACATATTGGACGGTATATATGCATACCACCAGCGAACTATAGAATATAAATATCCATTACAATAGGAAACGAGTGATGAGTGTACGTACGATCTACCCCCTGGAATATCTATATGTACAGACTCAGTCAATGCGTAGGTACTACGATATATAATTGAATGAACTTCTCTATTATTAAAGGTTTTTGTTCTAAACAAGGACTAATTTAAAGCTAATTCGTTTAATAATTATATATATAGTAACATTAATTTCATTATAATACAGCACAACATACAATTTATATCTAGTTTATTAACCTGTCCATAAATGATATCATTATGCAATTGCTACAATATTTTTAACAATATTGGCAAAGCAGATGCATATTTCATATGCGTTTCTCAACTATATAAATAAATAAAATTAATTACTCAAGTATGAAGCTTAATATATAGTAGAATTTCACGAAATTTTAGTAAGTATTTATTTAAGTTATTTAAATTTAACGAAAAAATGAACATTTATTGTAATTTACACTTTATTATAAGTTTAAAATTGTTCTTCTATATTTAAACTAACGAACTTTTAAATATACCATAGTGCGCTATACAATATACACAAGCATTAAATATATATTTAGTTCAAAATATATATCAATGTTTAAAAAAAGCGAAAATTAGTAAATTAATAAATTTTCTGTGATAAGTATAAATTTTCAAATGCATTAAAAAAATTTGGTTCTAATTTAAATACTAAATATTGCAAACTACCATTAAAAACTATAATATTGAAATCTGTTATCATACACAATAAGAAGTATATTGCAGATGCATTTCTGAACTATTCAAAATTTATTTTCTATTATTGAAACTATATTGTTTAATACTCCATTATTATTCTATATAAATTATATTTTATTTAAAATATTGATCATAACAAATATTTTTCTCAGATATAACACCTAAAACTGTAAGTGACAGCCAGATTTTAATATTTGTATAAAGATATGAAATTATTTTATACGTTTTTTTATATGAGTATCCAATGTATACGCAGTGAAATTTCATGACAGATCTAAATGACTAACTCTTGGACTGCTGATAATATATATTTCACTCTCGCACGAAAACGACAGATGGAAAACCGTCGAAAATGGTAAATTAAATTAAACACAGCCTCCGTTCATCTATATTGGCAGCTCCTGTGGGGATATTCAAAGTGCCTAGTATAAGTTAACACAGAAGTCTTTGGACAAAACGAAGAATTTTTAAGTATATATAACACATCTATGTTTTGCGTAGGTTTTATACAAGAGAGAAAAAGTAAAAATAGCATTAATGTGTTTTATTCAAGCGTCAAATATTAACTATATTAATCGTTTCATCTCGTTTTAGAGCAAGTAATATTTTGACATTTTAAAATGACTGATATAAACTGACTGCTATTATTTTTCATATAAGAATAGTAACCTTTTATCATTTCTATTATTTTAAAAATATGAAAAAATCAAGTATCTATAATATACGCAATATATGAGTATATATAGTTTTATTGCTTTACACTTTATTTGTGCTCGTTCGTGACACACATTGCATACTAATTTAAAATGGAATCCGCAATGTGAATATATTAATTCAAGTTTCACTTATTAAAGGATCATTATATGGAATACAATATTACCAATTAATATAAGGCATGCATGTTTTTTATAACTCAGTTATAAGTTATATCACTCAATTTGCAATTATATATATATATATGTACACCCATGAGCAAATGGAATACACTTGTTCTTAATGATATGGTCCACAAACCAATGAGACCAACAATTATTTATATGTTAGAATGCAAATAATGACACATTTAGTTTACGAAAAATATGTTACCAAAGCTTTCCTAAGTAACAGAATGTGTCCATAGTATTTAATGAACTACATAACATCTGTCGATTTCTTATTGTATTTTTCTGTAAAGACATTTACCATGCACATATATAAAAAATGTATATGCGGTACAGAAGTGGAGTAATATGCATATTTTAAGTGCACTTTTATGGGAAACATGGGACGGCTAATGTATACCCTCCAATGGATTTAAAATATGAAACAAATAAGCTAGAGTGGATTAAAACAATATAGATTTTAGTGCATATTTTCTATACCTACTTATATTATTTGACGTTATTTTAGAACAAAACGAACTGTTATTTTGAGAGCGTAAATATATTTTGGTGAAGGTCGGTTAGTGACTCCTTTCATACTGCTTCGAGGAAAACAATTGGATAGAGTCTAAGAAACTGACGTCTGGCATATGGTCAAAAACATCTGTCACTGGATCGGGCTTATTCTCCTTGAACGAGGACCATCTGGAGTTTCAAAGAGCTTGTTCCACCTCTACATACTATATATATTATATTCCAACAATAATATTTTAGATATAGCGTGTATAAGAAAAATCTATTCTGAAAGTTGTCAGCTGGTATATGGCTGTTTCCGAGTTCTAAAATACCATAATATAGTCGTTTTCAGCTTATAAATTCAAAACTATACGCTATATTTTATGAGACAAGTGAGTACAGTATGTATTTTGAATATTTTATTTTAAACACACACACAACGCATGCGTGTATAAAAAAATACGCTCCTATTATACCTAGTATACAAGAGAGTAGGTATATCAAAATTAAACAGTTTTTAATATGCTGGTGTAAATTTAAATTTTATATAATTTAAGCTGTATGGTGTTCACATTCCATATTATTTATTTATACATAGTACTATAACATATTTACATATATATATTCATATATTCATATACGAAATAACCAATTACCTAAGTCTGATAAAATGCATTCAAAACCATATTTTATCATATATATGTAGGTATACCTACTATATTATATAATTAATATCATAATTTACAATTATGTTGACTGTATTTAATTTAGTTTTGAATTACAAAAACGAATTTATTATATTTTAAAATGTTTTTTATGATATTATAAACTTTATTATTATTAATTATAACAGGTGAACATGTAAATTTATTTAATGCAATTTAA
Source organism: Invenusta paracnida (assembly GCA_036023295.1). Lineage (NCBI taxonomy): Eukaryota > Metazoa > Platyhelminthes > Proseriata > Coelogynoporidae > Invenusta > Invenusta paracnida. Next base: position 10,825 of record JAYRBW010009464.1, read on the forward strand.
TCTCTATTTAAGAGAATATAAATCAATATATATATACATATATATATTATTTATTTACTCAATTCATTATAATTTTTTATTTAAAAGTATATTACATAGAAAATTAAATTAATTTTGTTATAAGTGTATGTATATTGAATTAGATAAATTCAGTGTATCCACTGTGTATTTATATCATAAAATTATACTCTTCTAACTATAAAATTCTCATTGTACATATGACCTACTATTAAGAAAAATGTAGGTATTATACATATTTAATGATATTATACTCACAATGTTAGATCCAGTTCACGATATCCAATAGTAAACGAAAAAACACTTATTCATAAAGGTATGCTCCAAATCAAATGAAAACAAACAACAAAGTAATAGCAACTTTGATTTCTTGAGAACTGCAAACACTATTGAATAAGTAGCTGTAATTACCTCTATACGAACAGGAACACCAACTTTGTCCCCTATGAATGAAGCTAGAAAACAGAGTCATTCGACCACAATCACAACACAACAAATTATAGATAAGACTAAGCATATAATAAGGGATTTGCACAGTGGGTTGAAATGAAGGTCAACTGTATGCTGTTGGAGGCTGTGATGAAGACTGTTATTGATTGGATGTTGGAAGGTGTTCCTATTTGTGAAAGGTGTGTAGGTAAGTTATACATAAAGTGGGAACAATAGTATAAAAGAAGGCTTACACTATCCAAGGAAATCTATGTAGGTAGGTATATGAATATAGCATTGAGTGTATTATCGTCAAAAGTTTGCTTTGTGTAATATATAATCATAGACAGATAATACATTGATTTGTTCTTAATTTATGTTAATATGTAATAGTTATGTCTACTCACAAACTTTTATATTTAATGTGTAAACAAAGAGGAATTTATCCAGAGGTTTAGAACACTTCATTATTTGATTATATTATTTGACTTTTAGTGATATAGCCATTTGGTATTATTAGTGAAACAAATAATAAAGTTAAGCAGATTATTTTTTCGCTATGAATTTCTTACTTACTACAAGAGTGAAATAGGTAAATAACCTCGCGGCCGAGCTAATTTATCAAACATGAGTGATAATCATTATGATTTTTCATAATTAATGTATAGCTTTGATATATTTTGAAGAAAAATATGCATTGAGTTCGTTTAGGAATCATTAGTGATTTACTTCAATAGTGAAAAACACATATTAGGTATAATGGGTAATCCAACACATTTATTCTCATTAAAAATACACAGAGGCATGAACAAATATGTCTACAATGTAATTCTAGCTTTGATATGAGATAATACATGTATATCAAAATTATTTAAAAATATAGATATATACAATCTGAATAAAATGCTAAGTTCATTTTAGCAAAGTTAACCTGATTATTTTTTAGTAGTATATTGTACACATATAAACTAGCAGAGACAACTAAATTATCTATCAGTTGTCTTAGTGATAGCTTATAATATTAATGTACCATCATTGCTGGTAAGTTAACTATAAGGTGTATAGGTAGGTACTACTATTAAAGACTAAGAATAACGATTTTAAATTAGGTTTATACCTTTGTATATTTTAAATATAACTATATAATATTTAGATACAAAAAACTGAGATTTCGGAACAAGGAATTAGCTATACAATTAGCCAATGTTTCTCAGTTTAGGTACTCAAATTATTAATTATCTCAATTTATTTCTCAATTTTATGTACGTAAAAAATGCTTAAAATCCACTTTATAATGCAATATTTTTATTTTTAAATTAAAACATTTGATATTTGTTCATTACTTTAATTGATTAATAGTAATCTAGTATGTAAGCACTTTATATTACGAAATATATAATTAATTTGAATTATTAGTTTTAATCTATAATCTATTTGAGTATTTTTGTACATATGATGAAATCTAAGTACTGTACCTGAAAATCTAAAAATTAAATTTATTAGATAATTGACAGATTTACTACGATATACCAAATATATATCAAAGGTAAATATTGGAATTTTATTTATAGGCCATACCGGAAAAATGCTCGTTTTTTATAATAAATTGTTTTAATAAACTTTCAACAGAATTTATTGTACACAATATCATTACAAAGTATTAGGTTACAGATAATTGCCACCATTTTCAACAAATTTTTTCAAATCACTTTCCATATTTTTGAGTGCAACTCTCATTCTGTCTGCTGAAAACAATGGTATAGTTCTTCGTTCAAAAATGAAGATATGTTTTCATTTCTCTCGAAATTTCCCATTCTTTTCGCTTCCAACCGTGGAAAAATGTACCGGTCGCAAAGATTGCAGTCTGGAGAGTAGGACGGCTGCTTCAATAAGTGAATGTTCTTTGATTGCATGTAATCCAAAGTCTGTCTTGAAACGTGCTGGCGTGCATTGTCTTGGATGAGTCTCATGTCTTCGTAAAGTATGGGAGTTCGAAAATCTGTCTGAATTCATTGTTTCGTTCTCAGAGAAAAGTTCGTAATATTGGTAACCCGTTTAGGTTACTCCAACAACAAACATATATTTTCGTTCCATTGACGATCTTCTTGGGGTCTGGACGATAGCTTCATCTCCAC
>JAYRBW010009475.1:0-13406 GCA_036023295.1 Invenusta paracnida
AAAACTTTTTTATTATTTAAGCTATACTTCTATAAATTACATATTATTGTAGCTGACATTCTGACGCACATTTCTATTTTTTGGTGCAGTTTCAAAATGGTGGATTTTCCGCTTGAATCAAAAGAGTGATCCTTCTTTACAATCCTATATTTTTCGGTCATTATAGTGTGGACCAAACATTTATGGTTTTATACGACGTTATTATTACTACTTTATAGCATGTGTTGTTTAAAATAACTATTTTAACTATTTGCGTTTTGATTCAATTACTTATTTAAATTTTATTAAAATTAATTTTTATAAAAAAATATACTACTAACATTTTTCAAGGGAATAAAGTAGTATGTTACTATAAATCAGGGAGGCAATTATTTAAAGCGCATTTTTAAAATTAAATTCGAAATCTATATGGTCGAATTACCTTGTATGTAAAGTTTTATAGATGTATACATTCAAATGCGCTGAGTGAACTCTCTTGGTCGGTATTATTACTCGATGGTCAAGCTAATCGATAAGTCGATCAGTGTGGTCCACCAGCCTGGTCATGTGTAAGGAGCATTATACACAACGTATGCATAGTGTACACCTGTTTTCAGACCCTTAAGTATTGTATGCCATATTATAAACTAGTTCATAAGTATTATAACACACAATTAGACAACAATTACAGTTGTTTCTTCTTCTATATAGTTGACATACTACACATAGAATATTTTTCTACAAAAGGACAAAAGAGTCTGAGATATATTTTGATTAAATATCATTAAAAATAGGTGCTATCCCTTCTCCAGTAATATAGTGATTTCACTCGTACTAAACATGGCTGCCATTTATATCATAGCTGGAACTTCTTTTTTTCTTTCTTTTAACAACAGATTTGCAAATCGCAATTTTTCTGACTTGTCCTGATATATTAAAGCATGGGTAATTATACATTGGGCAATTAATGTATTAATGCCCGGGTAATTCTACCAATTATTAATCCCTTGCATGTACCGGCCCGGGTAATTCTACCAATTATTGATCCCCTGCATGTACCGGCCAGGGTAATTCTACCAATTATTGATCCCCTGCATGTACCGGCCCGGGTAATTTTACCAATTATTGATCCCCTGCATGTACCGGCCCGGGTACACTTATTAATCCCCTGCTGTACCGGCTCGGGTACACTTATTAATCCCCTGCTGTACCGGCCCAGGTACACTTATTAATCCCCTGCTGTACCGGCTCGGGTACACCTATTAATCCCCTGCTGTACTGGCCCGGGTACACTTATTAATCCCCTGCTGTACCGGTCCGGGTACTTCTACCAATTCAAGCTCTATATTCCCTTTTGTGCATCCAAAATTACGGTCATACCAACAACTTCCTAAAAATGCACCCCACTGGCAACAAATTAGCGAAGCAGTGTTTTTTTTTAATTGCCGATATCACTCTCCCAATCGAAGTAATAACGATTTGAGTGCTGGTTAATTTCGAGCATTAACCCACGGAGTAATAATAAAAACAAGCTTAATTTCTAGTAAAAAATTTGTAATCATTTATTTCGAAATTTTTTTTTTTTTAATTAAAACACTATTTTCAACCATTTATGCAATGGAACATGTTTTGTAACATCTTCCTTTAACCTACATGCCAAGTCTCAAAACTCCACCGTATTACTGAGGAGTTTGTGCGGTGGGTTATCCCCAAGATCTTCATTTATTACAGCGTCTACTTATTCCAGAACTAATATTTCTACTTACTTATTATATACATACATAGTATAACCGCAGAGAGAACATATATTATTTTCTTGCACTAAATTTGGATGGGGGTGATTTATAAGTGGTGTAAAATGAAGAAAAACAGTTTAACTAACTAATTATCCACATAGAAAATGTCAAGTTAGAACTAATAATGAATTTATAATCGATGTGTTATTGACGTTTTATATTAATTAGACTTTATGATACTCCAATTAACAAGCGTTGATACTTTTACCGGCTTCATTGCAGCTTTGTTGGCATTTAATGGATTATTTTATATGATGATTAATATTTGTAACTATTAGTCAACAATCTAAGTATGTCTTAATCAACAAATCATTAACTCCATCCATACAGGGCTGTTTTGTGCATCAATATCCGAGTGGGACGATTTATAAACTTTCTAATAAAAGTGGAGTTTGGAAACCTCGAAAATAGTTCAAGAACGATGTTTTCCGACAAATTCCAATGCAAAAATGATCAACAATTCTACGAAAAATGGACCAAAAAGAATTGTTGTAATTTTCTAAAAAAAAGGAGCTTTTATAGAACTTGATGATGTATTGAATGAAACTAAAGCTAAATACATTTCTCGATTTGTTCATTTTAGAATTACAGCAAAATTGCTGCATAAATTTGCTGAAATATTCATATTTAAAATGAATATATGCCACATTGTAAATAAAACTATCTAAATATTGCACAAATTAAATCAACTTGGAAAATGTATCTGTAAAAAAGGAGTAAGTAAATAACAGTAAAATGTAGATAAATACATATTCGGTTGAAGTAACTATCGTCGAAACAATGTTTTCATGCTAAGTCTAAATCCCCATTTTATACTGAAATATTAAATATAATTCAACTCGGCTATAAGTAAGAATAAATATAACAGTTTTCTTTAATCAAGTAATGCAATGCTGAGGGCTTTATGTCACGAAATGATGCTAAATACATTGCATCCTGTACACTTGTAAACAACGATTTCCTAAATAATACACGAAAGAAACGGAAATGTTTCCTCTTTAATACTTCACCCTTCTATTACATTCAAACACAAATAATTTACTATTAAACGAGGTGTTACTTTTGTTTATTCAGTTGCATAGCAACGGTTTCTTAAAATTCATCATATAATATTTCTGCGTTTTATTACCCGAAATTTTGTTACTAATAATTATTTTATAACTTTGAATACGAGAAATAATCAATAATATAATTTGAAATTGATAATTATATTGACGCAGATTTTTTAATAATTTTTTAAACATCTGTTTGAAAAAAACATTTTACACAACAAAACAATTTAACTCATATAAAACTAGCGTTCCGAAAATTCCTTATAAATTTGAATAATCAAGTTTTAAATGAAGTTATCCTGATATTATGACACGCTGACCTATTTCCCTACAGAACGCGGAAACGAGAATGGAGTTGACCATTTAACAGAATACAGCTGAATAAAGGAATAAACACTCATTAATGCATTAATGTAATTGCCTTTTTGCAGCAAACTCGACGCTGTGACATCCCACTCAACAATGCCACCTACATGTACTAGCATGATCGAAAACTGTTCCCAGCTATATTTATAGAATTCCTCTTCTCCGTACTGCGCATGACGTATATATACTGTCATCAAATGACTACATGTGTAACGAATTTCGAAGTACAATTGACCTGCAGATTACTAAATTAAATACACATATAACGAAGCTTCTTTGCTCCTCAGTTTATACCAATTTGCTTTGAAGGAAGGCGATCGTTAACTCCCGACTTAATTTCCCGAGCTTTTTTGTCAAATATCCGCAGGAAGTTGAAATCAATCTGGTTCTTCTATAGTGTCAGCATGTTTCCTCCGAATACCCACATCGAACTGTTGTAGCAGCGCAACTGAGTTATTATCGATATAATATGGGGTCACATTATTTCCCATAGTAACCCTATCCGCACGGGCTTTTTAGCGCATCCAAACCCCGGGGTTGGAATAAAGCCTCTCCTAGATAGTATTATTAATACTTACTATACTACTATTAATAATTGTTATTGTGATACTATTAATATTGCATAAAATTTATGATTTAGCTTTCATTACTAATGTCCTACTTGTTATGTTCCGATTACTATTAATAACCTAACCCTAATTTTGCATTAGTCAATAATATTATCCATATATAAATGTACTTAATAGGTACTTGTGATTCCCATCTTCATTTCATAAAGGCATTGTTATTATTATTAATAGGGAAACATTATATCTCCTCGATAATATTTAAATTTCCAAAATAGAGTTTTCTTGCAGATTGTCTTCTGTTGTGGCTAATTTAGCTGGTTTGTGGATAATAAGTGGGAAAATTTAGTATCGTATCACGAGGGGGCTGCTGAAGAGACCCGCAACAAGGTGAAATAGCGCCTAGTCCAGCTCTCTCGGCTTTTAGTGTACTACATGTATACTACCAGGCACAACTGAACACATCAACACGCACAAGGAACCCGCTTGCCATCAAAATAACAATAGTCACTAACGAACAATTTTTCATTTCAAATCTTATACACACATAGCCGTTATTAAGTAGGTGTGGCAAAATGCTACCATTTGATTGGCCTTGCTAATACGTCGACCTAGTTTATAAGAAACCATGAGTCTTGGTAAACTAGCGTCGCACGTTTACTCCAGGTTCAACCTGTACCTCGAGTAGAGTTTTTGTCAACTGCAGTTCTAACCACTGGTCGACGAAAAAAACTTGACTTCGACCATACTGAGTGTATGCTTTTCCAGTATTTTTTTTTTCATTGTGCCAACAGGGCATATCTACTTACTAGACTTTGCATATTTACTACCTCCCCCGCCCCATATCTCGCCAGGAAATGACAACAAAAGAAGTGAAGATGCTTGTAGTCTTGCAACACTTCTAGCTTGTACCTCCTCGTCACATGCTTGACAGTTACACGTGGGAACTGGATAACTATTCTAGGAACTAGATATGGCACAGGTTCCAGATAATGCAACATGCCTACAATCCTCTAATTTTCCTACTTCTAAACGCCTAAGTTATCACGCTTTTAGGGATTTCGAAAGAATATAGAAAATTATTTTTTAATTAAAAAGATATGCATGTACTCGATAAACACTGAGTCTAGTGTAGCGATAGAGATTAGATATAGTATTAGTAGACTTATTCACCAATGCATACTAATAAGGTTAAACTGAGTACATTATGCCAGTTCACAGAGTACGGTTAACACTATTTTAAAAACGAGCTAAAAATGCGTCTGAAATCTTCAAGTTTATAGTGTTTACTAAAAACAAAGTAAGATACAGTCTTGACTACTGAATTGAAGATAATATACATAACTAAAATAACGAACAGTGCAAATATAATTTTTTAATTAAATAACTCACATTAATTAATAATTTGAATTTGATATTTAATCAATTAAAACATAATTATTCATAATTACATCATCCTAGGTCGAGGAGGTCTTCCAAGTTGATTGTAAATATGTCCAATATGAAAAGGGATTATTTACGAAAATTACTGCTATGAACGAGGTTTTAAACCTGTTTTTATTGTTGTCAAAAAAACTTCGTTCAATTATTCGAAATTATTTGAGGGGCTACCTACATAGTTAAGAGATTTCGCATTCCACCTTTAGAAACAAGGAATCATGGACCTGACTCGGTCCAGTTTAGGAGTAAGCAGGTAAGTCACCGTTAAGTCTTTACCGTTATATTCAAGATTTCATTAAATAATGAAAGAACAAGTATTTACAGAGAAAACAAGACCGGATGAAGTGCAAGTATCGATCTTCTGTTCAACTTTTAAATGTTTGCCAAATATTTCGAATATCAGAGACAAATGAATTAAACATCTCAGAAGTAATTATAACTTAAAGTCAATAGTTTCCTTATTAAACTAATATAAAATAAACATTATTTAAATTAAACTTAAAATTCGATCGTTACACTTATAAATATCTGTTGACTGTATTGATAATCTAGACTTGCTACGAAGCGCTAATATTAGCATTAGAATAGTGATTAATATCAATCTAACATTCCAGTTCAATTTACGACGCATATTTTAAATACTGCATTATTGTTAGACCCCCAGTATTTCAAAACGAAAAAATAAATGTTATCAAAACTTAAAATTAATCACAATATGTATAATAACAAATATACAAAGTATTCCCAATACATTACACGACTATTGCATTGTAATACAACAGAAGAACAACTATTACAATCATGAAACACAGTATGAAGTATGACCTACATCTATAATAAATTGAGCTCTTAATTCAATATCGATCTATATATATATACAAATAAAGAGGGTTGATCCGTACATGTTTATAGTAACGAAAACATATGTCAAATAGTACATCCTACAGTGTATAAGTATCTTCTGCATAACTTCCGCCACATAGAATAGAATATAGTAAATACATTTCAAACGGCTAAACAACTCGGTAACTAGAAGCAACCAAATTAAAGGTCAAACGTTGGTGACCTATTAATTAATTGTTCTGTTGTTACTCTTGACAGTGCGTCACAGCTGTCCCGATAACCCGCGGTAGCCTTTAGGCGATTCCAAGCTTTCAAGAGCATCGGTGGCTTAATTACTGCGGGTAAAACCGTTTGATATAGATATAAGTCCAGTCATTCTGGCTAAACATTCACGAATATCTCGACAAATATTGAGGATTAGAGTTTTTTGGGGATTTAAGGCTAAAAGTGATTTAATTATCAATATTATAAAGTATATAGAATTTGAATTAGAGAATATTTGAGGCTAATTTCTATTTTAAATTATAGGAAACACTTAGAGTAACAAATTGATACAAAATGTGTTATCTCAAGGTAAGAATAAAACATCAATTTTCTAAAAAATAAGACAAAATGAAGGAAATCTTTCGTATCCATTAATATGGAAAATCTGAAAAAATGATTAAAAAAAGCAATTCCTAAAGTTCGCCGGCGTGGGACTTTCAGAGGTGTCAGTTGGGACCTATATCTACAATTATCAATCATCAAATCTTTGTTAGCAATAACAATATAAAGAATACAGTAAGACTATACATAACACAACTTGTGCACGCAAATAAGTGACAACAAGAGTAAGCACGTATTTTGATCAACAAATTGCCTTTTGAAAGTAAAAATCAATAATTGCAAGATTCACAGTTAAAGACTCCCTAGAAGGAAAACATGGAGACGCATAATTCGATTTAATGACAAGAAACCAGCTGCACGATTAAAAAAAGGTCAACTTTGTTGTCCACAGTCAGTAAATCAGCTGGAGTACATTGGTACTACTTGCCTTGAAATAATCCAGTCATAATCCAACAAAAGTAACCAAGTAATCAGTCTTATTTCAATGTTACATTCTTAGAACATATTCTCGTGTAAATAATGGGTGCAAGAGGCAACCTTTAACAATAAAATAGAAACTTATTTTACTATTTACCAGTTATTTAGACTTGGAATGTGGAATAAAAAGGCATTATATAAATGTTCTGTTCATCGTTTTAATGAGACATTCCTAGTGTTTCTGCTTTTAATAACCAATTATTTATCTCATAAATAAAGCAAGTTTAGAGGCAAGATAATGAGCCAACTAATTGGTCAGATAATTAATTGATTCATTTAACCTAATTAACAAGAGAAAAGCAGCCAACTATTTGCTCATTAGAAAAGCAGAACGAAAACCACAATTACGAAATAAAATAAATTGACAATAAATCTTCGCAGCTGCTCAATTATAGTTCTCTAACGTTGGTTAAATTCGGAACAGTGGAATGTAATCACCGCTAAACTAATTAAAGTACTATCAAGTTATACATATAATAGGTACCAGTAATGATTGTATGCAGTTATGATAGTCTGTAATAAATGCAAAGAAGATAACTCTACGAATTTTGGTAGAAATGCGGTTTCTTAATGCACTTATTAGTAACATCTGGGATCAAATACAAATAATAATAATGATATCCAATCCGGGATTCGAACTGGAGACCTCTGAAATGCGAGGTAGACGCGCTGACCACTGGACCACTAGAATAACACAGGTGACCTATTCGCCACCCGATTGGTCAACTGTCTTTCGGCCAATCAGCATCAACTGTCTCCCTTTCCTTTCTTCACGTTCTTCTCTGTCTCATCATTGTCTGTCCCGTTCGTCGTCCAGGAGAAACGGATGACTTGCAGACGCTCGCATCCAGCCCGTCGAGCAGCCACGACTTTGTGCTGGAGTCCCATCTTCTCAGAGAGCTGGAAGAGGCCTTCGGGATCGTTCTCCGAGCAGAGGAGTAGATAGAACAGACCGGGAGGACTCAGGAGACGGGCCACCATAGGCAGAAAGCGATCTGTTACCTGGGCAACCGCAGCGAAGAGAGAAATATAGGTTTAATTGTTTCCTTGGTTTTTAGTGACGTGATATTTCATACGCAAATACTGGCATATTATTGGATGCCAGGTCAGCGATGATGCGATTTGTGCTAAGCGGCCTGTGTCGCCTCTATTCTACCTATATCTCTGGCATTTAAACTGCGTTTTAGTCGTTATGAAAAAAGAAATAAAGCCAACATTTTAGTATTCAGATTAACATCATACATTGTTAATTAGCTTGTATCAAAATACAAATCAGTAAATTAAGGAGGTCAATTTTTTAATTTAATATTTGAAATTAATTTCATTATTATGTGTCCATCAGTCATTCATTACACGATGCGTACACTCCATACTTTGAGAGAAATACAGGACATTAGTAATCACAAGGATATATATAAAATGAATAATTACACGAGAATGTCTTGTCTCAACATGCACGAGAGCAAATAAGTCAGAAAATGATGGAAGTAGTCTGCAGCATTTATGACAGAAATATGGTTTCTGAGGCCACAATTATTTCTCTTTTATAATCTTATTATGAATATAATTATATTTCCAGTTTTACTATCATATCAAATATACGCACAGTGTAAACTGTATTTATAGATAACTTGGTTTAGATATTTTTATATTAGTATTTCCAAAATATGTAAGTATATAATCTCATAAATTATTCACAATGATTGTATTAAATACGGTTAGTCGATATATCGTCAAATTTATACATATATTAATACCAAAAAACTCCATTTATAAATATATGTAGACAGAGACTATTCTCTAAATATCTATCATTTATCCTTAAGAATTCAGAATATTCATAAGAAACACGTTAAAATAGCGCAGTAATAATAAATGGTTGAATTTGGTTAATGTAAGTCAAATTTTCAATTCAGATTTGATATAATTACGTCAGATTTGATCTGGAAAACCTAAAGAAAGAAGGATTTATAATTCTTTTTTAATATATATATATATTTTTTTAACTTTTACATTGAATATAAAAAATAATCAATTGGTATAATTAAATTTTTTATTTATAAATCACTTGTCTATTTTTAGTAATATGCATAAATATAACCATTTGAGCCAAACACAATGTAAACTATTATTTGACGAGTTCACAAGTAAAACATGAAAACATTCTTTCTTATCGTTCCGCCGAAATATAATAACAATTTTATTTTTAGTAATCTAAATGTGACATTAAACATGATTTTATTTAAAAGCCTCCAAGAAAGACAGATCGATAAATTCTTGATTCACGCAATTATTGATGGAAATTTTCTGGCTTCTGTAATAATTTCTTAAATTGATTTATTTCGTACGAAATTAGTCTACATGAAAAAACTAATATAATTTGGTTAAAGAATTATAGTTTGTTTGTGATTGCAATCAGTAAAGTTTCTTTTTAATAGCTATGGTTTGCGGTTCGTTTAGCGAATCATTTGTAAAATTGCCTTCATTGAATTTCATATAAAATCCCGTGTTGGGAAATGATCCTTCTATGCCCAGACTAAGAGCAGACGTATTTGTGACATTTGTGTTAGCTAAAATAGTGAAAGATAAGATCTTTTGGCAAACTAGGGGAATTATTAATTATTGTTAATTATATTCAATAATTCCATCCGGATGTATAGTTTTGTTCTTCATATTATCTTAAATAAATTAGTTAAGTCGGTTCTAAGATAGTAATTTTAGTAGAATTGTTAGAAATCAGCTATTAAGCTTACAAAATATACGTATAATGAATAATGAATAATTGATTAATATAACAAAGAAACATATATACACAATTCAATACAAGTTAATAGTTTATAAAAACAAAGTAAAGCAATATTTAAATTATTAAAATAAACTTTATTATTTTACAAAAAATAATTGTTATACTACACAAATTTCTTGTAAGTAGTAAAATATACAATACTCTTATTTTACTCTGATACTCTTATTTTCTCCAAATATTATCTTGCAATATTACCTCGCGTCCCTTAAGACCGCCAGCCCAGGCTGTTGCCAGTGGTGACGAAGCCACTTCCGCTGATGACGTTACAACATAAGGAGGATTGAAGAGAATGATATCGACCTTCCCCGCCAGACGATCCATGAACGGAGTTGACAGATCGCAAACAACACAGTCCATGACATTTGGGGAGTTCAATTCGAAAGTTTTCTTGGCCGCTTCAGTTGCCTGAAGTTTTTAAAAGAAAGAAATAAACAATTCGCATTAAGATAGTTTGTAGTAGCTAATAATTCTACTGTAATTAGAGCAAGTAAATTTGAAAATACATCATTAGAATGATGGCAAAGGTAAATAGCGTACACAGTAAAGGTTTGTTATAAACTATTTGAACAATCGTTATTGCATACATTCACATTTAGTATTCATTAGTGCCATAGGCTTTATTTAACATAGTCACCTAGATTATACTACTACCTGTACAACATACGAAAATCAATACTTTCATCGATCAATCACATTCGAAAAGCAAATCAATATTAATATGTGATAAAAAGAAATCAGCTGCTAGCTTAATAGAAGCATGTAAAACTCACATAATTTTGAAATAAATGAAATAAAACGATTAATCTGATATCTATTTAAACTTTATTAAATCAGTTTTATAAAAAAGTAATTTTTCAATCATTCACCTAATAAAACCAATCAATATTAATTGAGTTTTTGCGATTGTGATCAACATGTATCATTTCAAAAAAGTTTATGCTAACTCATTTACATATCATGATAGAAAAAAAATATTTAACAATATAATATAGAAAGGAACTTTATTATTGACCACAAACTTTCTTCTTAAAATTGTGACGTCATTGTTTCATACAGCAAATTCTATGTTTATGAGTAAAACAGATATCTAGGGGTGTCACCTAGAGTATAATACATGTTCAAATTTCCAATCAGTATTTCATTAAAAATATATATTTGCAGATTTTTTTATACAAGAATTGACGAAAATGTTATCGTAAACAGTTTGTAATTATTGTAATTGTAAAAGCGTTTAAACATGCATTCCCTGTATCATGTAGATTAATTATGTACAGATATTGGCTAATCGATAATTCTGCAGACTGATAAACTATAAGACCGGCTTATATTCAACGAAACTACCTACTTGATGACGTACAACTTCTTGTTCGCAAATGCATCAAGTCATTAGGGAACTAGAATGCCTCAAAATTAATTGAATTGTGCTAAATCTTGTGTCAATCAACCAGCTACGCATTATACAGCGAAAGAAATGAATTACATAATGCACATCATCATATCCACTTAAAATGCGATATAAGTTTGGCTATTATATAGGCAGGATGAAATTTTACATAAGTTATACACATTTTCCTCAACACAGGCGACATTACGATAATGTATTCACTATAATAATAGAAACGCTACATTTAAATGAAATATTTAATTTAGGTATAATCATGAAAAAGTCAAGTTTACATAGACGACGATGCTGCTAAGCCCTAAAAACACGCAACTTAAAAGTTAATTTAGCAGTAAGAAATTATGGCATTTTCACGTTAATGCCACGAAAGGAAATACACTTAGAACGCAATTTAAAATTTAAAATCTTGCAGTAATATTTACAAATATATTCTGTGCGTTCGTCTAGGAAGAGTTACTCTTTGAATAATGCTTTCGATAACCAATCTACGTTATTAAAGGAATTCACACAAAGAATAACACAGAAAGGGGAGTATTTCGCGTAGAAGATACAGTGCATTATGGACTGGTAGAAAGTATTTGATTCCATAAATAGAGCATTTATGTTTTAAAACGTCTTGGATTGAAGGTGACTCGTATAACATATCTGTTAACCAAGCTCTATTAGAAGCAGGCTCCTTCTTGGAACAAAATAATTATTGCACAAATTAGAAGATATAATATTCAATTAATTCATACATCAATAAAAAGGATGCCTAATCAAGAACATTGCTTAATATTAATAACATTTATTCAAATACAATAAAACAGATGTTATTTATGCCCTTTTCTGTGAATATAAGGAATGTTTTATAGAACGGGTAAGCCAGTATATATTGAATCTATTTAAGAAGTATTTGAGCGTAATTCGAATATATGCGGGTAATATGAGAAGAAATATCATTATACTTCAAAGGAAATGCATAAAACTAGAAGAATTTTGAGACTATATTATTGCTACTGTGTATTATAAAATTGTTATGGAACTACTCATGTATTAGCATATAAATGAATACATAATTATTTACTTATTATAGAGTAGGTGTTGACTATTACTATATAAGTCATGGTACAGAAGAAGATTTATTATGAATAAGTAAATGTACAGATGTAGTATCCAAAAATAATCACAAAATAATATCAACTTATACAGTAAATTAACGATAACATTAACTTGAAGAAAATGTTAAGACGTTAATATAAGAATTTGAACGCCATCACAGAAGAAATGAAATAATGTAGGTTTTTCTAATCCAATGTTCCGACGTTCATTCAATCAAATATGGATTAAAGACAGTCATTTTCGGCGTTATTGCATTCAAATACGAGGTTGTAGCGTTCAATATGATGTTAGGGTGATCATCGGATGTTCAAACATTCACATCCAGATTGTAAGGTGATCAAATATGACTTATACCTATCAAACATATAGATTAAAATTAATGCAGTTTTATTATAAAGGTTCTCCCAATCATATAGAGACAGGCGACAGAACAAATGCGTCGACGACAGATCAAATAGAGACGGCTGTTATTTGTATTTTAAAATCGCGTATTTCGTCAGACCAAATGTTGACAAGGCCATATCAAATGCGTCCAAGTAAAATTAAATGTTCGCACAATTTATTATATAGTGCGTTTAGAGATTATACTGTTAACTGAGAGTTGGTATTTATGCATTGTGGCATCTTAAATTAAAGCCCTTTGTACACAATATGTATGTATGTATATAAATACATACAAAATTAAAAACAATTATCCATAATGAAATAACAAATGCAAACAATATACCATACCATGCGTAAAACAGACAATAGAGCTTAAAATTGACTAAATTTAATGCATTAGAGCGTCATATTTTCAGGCTAGTAGGTATACTAGCATAAATACATCAACAACTTCTATAGATAGATAGATATATTACATAATTAATAATATTTTACTATCCTATATAATATTTTAAAATAATATACAAAATGGTTCACTTTGCTTGAGCGTAATAATAATGCTACAAAAAATCAGCACTAGTTTAGTTG
>JAYRBW010009486.1:0-13406 GCA_036023295.1 Invenusta paracnida
GCTATAAAAATCTGTCTAATATTTATATCTACTGTCTACCGTTTATTCTATATGCATATATGTCTTATTATAATTCTTAGATTTTTAAACCATTTCGTAAATCAAATCTTGACATTTTCATGAGCCTAAAGGCCTATGCATACTGAACGCAGCACGGCGCGTCGAAAATACAATCTACACCGAACGCGTCACAGTGCGGCAAAAGTCGATACACTCTCTGCAGAAAATCTACATAAAACAGAAAAGAAAGAGGACAGTATACTGAGTCAGTGAGCCATGGTTAATATTGATTTTTGACGCACATAAAGTTGAGAATTTTCATCATTGATTTTTGACGCGCCGCGCTACGCTCAGTGTGCATAGACCTTTATTCATTTAGTTTTATAATTAATTTCAAAATATACAAAGATTATTTTTATTGACCATAATTATTCCTATTTCATACATGGTAATCTTATTTTTTTCACACAATAATATTTCCCACGTTGTAGATCTGAGAGAGAAGAAGAAAAGGATGTTGTAATATGAAGTAGCTTTATTGCTGTATAATATTTTGTCGAAAAGTCAGTGCTTAAATCCGTGGGGCATATAAGGGCAGAAACCCCAAAAAGGATTGTCGGTACTCAAAAAAGTAAGGAAGCGTTTGATGTATTATTAAAAAGCTATGAATGTCAAATTTTTAAAAATATGATAGACATCATCATTTGGTAGCTGGAACAAATTATTACATTTTTCTGATTTTCATATTAAAGAATAGGAATATTTTCTGTATTTTTGACTGTTTTGACCTAATTTTTGTGAAAATACATATTTTTAAGTATGTGTTTTCTTTTATTTATAATAAAATGTTGCATATTATTTTTTTTATTTAAGTGTTTTCTACATATTCCAAGTAAAATTAGATATATAAATCATGATAATAACTTTTCAGCTACATATGAATAGCAGTTCCCAAACCTATTTTAGCTATAAAAATGATTTAGGAACTATCTTGAACAATTTCTGATTACTAAATAATTTAGTCAATGTATTCAAAAAATGCTTGTAATATGAAAAAATCACTTAGACAAACAATAGGACTTCCATCATTTTATTGTGAATAATAGTTAAATCATTATTTTTCTTAATAGGTAATTTGCATTTTCATGAAAATTAGGGGGAAAATACAGAAAATGTTACTATTTTTTAATATGGGAAATCAGATTTATTTTAACAATTTGTTCCAGCTACCAAATGGTGATGTCTATCATATTGTTTTAGAATCTAAGTATTTTAATAGCTTTCTAATAATATTTTAAGGATGTTTAACACCCTTCCTTCATTTTTGGGGTTCTGACCCCAGATTATATATAACTCTCAAGGTTGAATAGAGCGAAGCTCACATAATAATTAAAGTTATACATTTAAATGAAATATATAAATAACCGTAGTACAAGGACTGTCACAACTTCTCCCTGCTTAAGAAGGGACAAACTTATTCAGAGCCCTTCGATTCCGTAAACCACAACTTGGAGTGTTCCCATGACTACTCTCCTGTACATCTGTGTCCTCAGAAGGAGAAGTTGTTTCGTTGTCCTGCTTATCTTCTATCTCTACCACAGAAAGGATTTTTTCGATTCTCACCAATTCCTGCTGAGGTGTTGAGGCAGCCAGCGGTTCCATGCTTTCCTCAGTCCAAGGTGATTTGGTCGAGGTGTCACTGATGTACAGAATTGTCCGACCTGTCCATGACGTTGACATTCGGTTTCTCCTCGAGCCATGGATTAGCCCATCGCAAGGTCTGGAGTTGTTTCCTCGATAAAAGATCTCCTCAGTGGTATGGATGTTTACTGAAGAGCGTAAATTCAAACCCTTGAATAGCATCGCTGGTGTCTTCCGTGTAATTTTTATAATAACGACTATTTATAATATGTACATATATTATATGTAGCGCAGTATAAAATAAAAAAAGTAATGGTATCATGCAAGTTTCATGATTTTTTAGTTCAATTTTAATGCACTGAAAAAATAATAGCCTTAAAAATCTTTATCGCGCAATTTATTTCAGGTTGGTGATGAAATTATATCAGTGAATGGCAATTCTACCAAAAATCACAACCACGAAGAAGTTCTTCAATGGATGCGACAAGACAATTTAGTCAGGCTTGAGTTGCGACCTGCTGCACCTTATATTATACGAGCTCTTCACTCGCACTATTCTAAGTATGTTTAATAAATATTATTCTGCATATAATGCATGACAAATACATTACATGTAATAAATTTTATTAATTTAAAATGCTAAAAGGCGATAAATAAAAAATAGTTGTCAAAACTTAACAAATGCGTTGTTATAGAAATGAAATTTGTGCATTAATAATATTGATAGCTGCTACTTACTAATATATTAGTAGTAGCATACATTAAAAATACAGACAGATCTATAATCATTATATTTTTCATTGAAATGCTATTTTTAAATAGAGTATCTTATCAGTAGGATATCAATGTTTATATTCTTTTAGCACTTCTGAATTAAAAAAACTACCTTTTCATCGCTATATATATTACTAATGAAACAAATATTTTAAAATTAAAATAAATACATTAAATTTGGTTAATATATGACTGTAACAATAGTAATCAAAACCACAGAATTAGATAAACGTTTCTATACAGTGTTATTATAATCAAGTAATCAATGTTATAATCATAAGAATTCATAAAATAGAGGCGTTTTTCTTATATATCACCAATAATGTATAACGAGTGAAGTATCTTATAATTATGTCATTTATTTACAATCATTTTTTAACGATCAGATTAAATAAATTCTAAGATATTTATCACTGCTTAATGCAGATATTGAGATGCTATACATACTTTTTCAAAACAAAAATGAATGTTTTAAAATACTTATTCTAAGATTTAGCAAGGGAACTAACTGTTTCAAACTAGTTTTTTCTTCCTTTGCCTATAATTTTACTTATAAACAGTATCTAAATAATGGCCAAGTTAACAGTAAGTGACTATATATCAACTTCTAGACCTTTATTATGATAAATATGGTATTTGAGGGTTTACTTAATATTAGAAATTTCTTAAGATATTTCAAAATTTGAATAGAATCATCCACACCCTCTTCTTTTCAGAATCTCACCAGCATCTGACAATCTCGCCACTTTCCCAGTTGGATCGATAACCACTTCTTCACCCCTGCAAACTTTCGAAGTTGTCCTCGATCGGTGTTTCCGCGGCCTCGGCTTCTCTATAGTTGGTGGCGTGGACTCCCCCTACGGCGATCTTCCCATCTTCGTCAAGGCCATCTACGAGCACGGGGCTGCAGCACTGTCAGGGCAACTGGCTCCGGGAGATCAAATAATCGCAGTCAACGAGGATAGTCTAGTAGGGGTCAGCTACGCGGAGGCAGTCGACGTCTTCAAGAGGGTCAGAGCACGAATTCGCATGAAAGTGATCCGATGATTCCACCGCTTATAGATCGTGTAAAATTGGAAAATATTCCGTTCTACTACATACATGCTCATTTATCGTCAATATTTAAACAAGGACGGAGCGTTTAGGTTAAGCTTTCGCTTTGTTATCATGAAAAATATAATCTAGTCTGTTCTACATAATCACTATTATATTTTAAACATAATAGACGAGCTATAGAATGATAATATAGAAACAAAAATGCACGCTAAAGACGGAAATTTAATATTTTCATTTGAGTGAAATTTGAAATAATTTTTTGTCAGAATATTAAAAAAAAAACAGCTATTCATCAGAAAAATACGTTACAATTACAATTACAATCATATAATTGAATAAAAAGTTTGGTTTGTCTGCTTGCTTTTTTTTAGTCCTTCCATGCATGCATCTTTACAATAATATTAAAATATAATCCGAATAATTTATCACTTTTAGTGGAATATTTGCGACATGTAATCTTTAAAATTTCTCTGATTTAACTGTAAACAAGTGGTATAGTTTAGTCGTCATTTCCTCAGCACGATTTTCCTAATATATATACATATGTACATTGAACTGAGTCGCCATATGCCTATAAAGTCTTCAATGTAGTTATTTATAACTCTATAAATAGGTAAACTAAAATAAAAATTAACCAGTCCTACTACAAATTTTACATGTTAACTCTGCTATGTAATGGAACCTAATTGGGTATTTTTACAATTCACTAAGGTTAATTTGTAATGATTAAAGAATTTTACTAATCGCCGCATACTCAAATACCAGACGCGTAATGCCTTGAAAGTCTTCCTTTGCTAATCGATCGAGCTCCGGTGGTCAAACAGTTATAGTATAATCGTGAGAACCTCGGTTCGATACTCTGTGTATCACTGATGAGCTCCATAAAGAGCAAAACTCTTCTGGCATTTGAGTATGCGACGATTGGCAAAATTTTTTAATTGTCTTTATTTAGCCGATTAATTGTTAACTCAGGTAATCTGAGTCATTAAAGGGAGAGACATGTGATGTCGTGGCTAAACGTCACTTTGTATTAATAAGTATTATTTTGTATTAAAGAAACATATCAATTTTCTTTTATAATAAAATAATAAATATTAATATAATATATATACACCTGTATGAATATATCAATCATACATTTATGTATATTTATGTTTGTGTGTTATATATGATTATAAATAAATATAAATTATCAAATATTATATAAATACAAATACAAATACAAATATAACATTACAAATTAGAATTGATTTAGGGATGTGTTTAATATATTAAAATAAATATTTACAGTAATATAAGTAGGTATTTATAATTTTATTGTTAAATAATGTATTTAAAAGAAGTATTATCAACTAATTTATATAAGTTCCCTTCGCTATAGCCTGAATACCTCCATTTGATTTTACTGGTGAATAGAAACATTCTCAGTACCTATTATATACTTAATTCTAATTATCGACCTGTTTTTGTTTACCTATTTTCAGTATATTATATTGTTATTTTTTGTTTCCGTATAAAAATTATCTTACGAATTAAACGTAAATTTAAGAAAAAAAATAATTATATATCTTCGTATCATGTTATACGTATAACATACTCTTCAAGCAAAGACATTATTTTACTTAAATTCTATACATTTTACTCCAAATAAAGATAAAATATCAAAAGGAAGTTTTGTATAAATATTTAAGAATATTTTCTTACAATAACAATCAATCAAAATTTAAATTTTCAGGATACATTAAATGAATTTCTTATTTTAACAGTTTTCAATAATTTCAGTTTTAGAATTTGTTTAATCTGTTCCATTGACGATAACTTTTTATGATAAACTATTTAAGGCTGATATATGAGTGTATATATACGTGATATTTTTTTAAGTATTCATGTTTTATGTAAATCAGTAAGAATGTGACTATAACACATTCATTTCTCTGAAAATTGCTGCATATTTAATTGTCTCCTAATTTGATACACATACTACAGATTTACACTTAAAAAAACTGTTCTGTAACTATACGCTGTCGTATATAATTATATTCTAATTTTTCAACTTTATAGCTAATTTTATACATACTATACTTTGCATTCAACTGGCATTCCTGCTGTAATTATGGTATTTAATACAAAAGAATATTAACATGCATATTATGTATTATTCTACCATGAAATTATTAGACATATTATAAATTATTGGTGATTATCAAATTTCTCCAAGGCGCAATCTTCTTACGTATTCATCCAATATATAATCCGTCCAAATCATGTCCAACAAATGAACTTCAACAAATATGTAACTTCTACAAATTGTATCTATAAATATACCAGTAAATAAATACGTAAATATAAGGCGTATTTATTTCATTTTTTTTAATATCAATCAATTAGTGTTTAATGATTATTTTGTATGCAATCTTTTCGCTTATATTGTCTTGCACTTTATATCTACGATTACGTAGATCATATAAATTGTGCTATTCAAATTTCTGAGAAACATTAATATTGCGAACTAATTCAAATATTAAACACTCATGTGTATGCACTTCTCCTACGTTAGAGTACTGTATAAGTATTCTTGATTTTTTATAAAATACTTGTGTGAAAACAAGGAGAACTCTGGCATTGCTCATTGAATTATCGATAACATGTACCAATCTATGCTTACCAATGTAAATGCTTTTTATTATGTAAATAAACTGTATAATTACGCATGATCAATATTTATCTATTTTTCTTAAATAATATTTCAGTTATCAGTTATTTAGAATTTACGATGTATATTTTTTTCTATACAATTTTTTTATATATACGTAAGATAAAGCACAAAACGCTTATTAAACTAGGATATATTATATTATTCTTGAAATTGACACATTATTTACTCCACAGCACATAAATTCAATTTACCGTAGACATCATTAGTAGCAAAATATAAGTCTAAAATGCCTATATTGATACTTTTCTGGTCCTCTGATGTGAATTTTTGGATTTTTAGATACGAAAATGTAAAAATGTTCAGTATATATTAGTAGATCTGTATAATTTAATGTTTTATAGCTAAACAAACACACCGTGAGCACAGATATTTCGCAATCCTAATTATTTAAAATGATTTACTTTTTGTTTCAATAGTTGCCAGCTACACTCAGCCACGTTGCATATAAGCAAGACAACTGTACAGAATCATGTAAAGTGATGATCTTACGTTTCAGTGCACAAAACAATTTCACATAAGTGAACAGTTTCAAATTCTATTGAAAGAATACCACAAACATGTTCTGAATAATTATTGAAGTAAACTGCAGTTTTAAAAAAGGAGTTGAGAAGTAAATCTTCATTTTCTGATTTTTTAACATTTTTATGCTTTTGATATGGAGTCTTGTATGACCACCTGAGTAAACAAAACATAGTTACTACCTATATAAAACAGTAATCTGTAAGTGCGTAATAGTATGGGAACTAACACTGAAAAATTGCATTTTCTCATGTATATACGAATATACATATATATTATATATTATTATAAGCCAAAAATGGCAAAAAGTCTGTTAGCTCAAACCATAAAAGAAATGAAATTTCCGTTAAATGTATTACCTATTTAGTTAATAATATTGGACATGAGCTATTTACTTAAAAAACTATTATATTACAGGGACCTGGTATCAAGAGGGGGCCGAAGGTGCCATTTTAAATATGTTTTGGAGAAAAGATAAGCCTCTCTGAAAATAGAAGTTGTGCCTCTTTGATAGAAGTTGTGCCCTTCTGACAAAAGTTGTGCCTCTCTGACAGAAGTTGTGCCCTTTTGTTGGAAGTTGTGCCCTTCTGGCAGAAGCTGTGTCCTTCTCACGAAGAGCTGGGACGTAGCCATAAAGAGGGTTAGGGCGTTGTGAGCCCCCCAATATTTCTAGGCAGTTGGAAAAATGTTGAAGCATGTGGAAATTTCTAATGTATATTCAGACTAAACCTGTAGTAATTTTAAAGTTGGATAACTTTCATGACATTAATTTTCTTGAAACTATTGTATTTATCTTTCCAATTAAATGGAATGGATATTATTCCAATTTGAGAAAAATGGAAAGTTAGCGAGAAATATTCTTCCAAAGATATCAAATTTAAACGAAGTTGAAAAACTAGAAATAAAATAGTAAATTTCTTTCTAAATATAACAAAGTTAGAGGTACTTTAAAAATTAGAAATTAAATTTGAAAGATGTCGAAGTTGATTGAACTTGGAAAAATTGAAAAGGAAATTGGAACTTTTACAGATTAATTTGCTTAACATTAAAAGAAAATGTTGATTTGTGCACTTTAAAATAAAAAGTATTATGTATTTGTTCCAAAAAAGAGAGAACTTGATTTTATATTCTGGGTGTGTTTCAAAATGATTATTAAAAAAAATTAATCTACTGTAATTTCCTTAATAGATAAATTGTGCAAGTTTCTCTGACATTTATTATTTAAAAGCGTTTACTTATAAAAACAACCATATATGTGCATATGTGTAAAATCACTGCCAAAAAATATGGGTTTTCTGGAGGTCCCCCCCCCCCATTTCCAAAATCGCTCCCAGATCCCTGTACTAAAAGCATTTTGTCTACTGTATTTATAATTGTATAACTTCATTCAATTTTATGTGTTTTCAATTATTTTTATCTATTTGTCAATTTAACTTTTGATATTTCTATTAATTAAGACATAAACGTATTATAATGGTACGAATATACTTAATAAGTTTCTTAATAATAAAAAACATAGTTAGCTCAAGTCCAATATTATTAACTAAAGAGCTAACACATTTAACGGATATATCATTTCTTTTATGGGTTGAGCTAACACACTTTTGTCATTTTGACTGATATTAGTATCCCAATTTTTCCCTAAATACATTATTTATAGACTATTTAATGTAGCATTTGATTATATATAATTGTAAAGGTATGTCCAGTAACATAATTTAATTTTTAAATAAGAAACAGTGGTTGCTATGCAAAATCTAGCCCCTAGCAATGGTTGCTAGATAAAATTATTATTTTTCTATTTTCCAAGACATTTGCAATATATGTTCAACATTTCATAAAAATCGAATAAAATTTAGCGGGTGTTATTGGGTCTAAACTGTGGTTGCTATGCAAAATCTATGCCCCTAGCAACGGCTGCTAAGAAAAAAAATCATTTTTCTCATCTCCGGGACATTTCCAATATACGTTTAAAATGTTATTAAAATTTCTTAAAGTTCAGGGGGTGTTATTGGGTCTGAAGAATAAAAATTAGAAGAATAAGATTAAGAATAATTACAAAAAAGTAGTTTTTTCAACTAAATATCTCGGGTTCTATAATAGTTAAAAAGATGAAAATTCGCAAGCTGATTAATTTTCTGCGGCGCTACACGATTAAGGTTAAATAATTTCAAAGTATAAATTCGTTTTTAAATGGTAGCGGTTTAAAAAGTGGCCTTTCTAGTGGTATTCTAATATATACCTTACTGTACGTAGGTTTAGATATATACCTACAACTATATATATTTATATATATATGTGTGTATATAAAGTTTTTGTAATATAATATAAAGTTTTGAACACAAAATTGAATATTCGTAACGTATACGCAACACATGCTTATATATATAGTAAGAGCGCCAATACTAAAACACAGTAAAGTTATAATAAGTACTTATATGGTACTTATGGTACTTATATTTGGTACTTACTTAGAAATGTCAAGTGATAGATAATGGTTTAGATAAGTAGTCACTTGCAAAGTATACAACATATTTTAACTCGGGTAATAAATAACAAACAAACAGAGAACCCTGGGCGGGATTAGAACCCAGGACCTTCGATATTTAAGACCAACGCTCTACCAACTGAGCCACCCCATT
Organism: Invenusta paracnida; assembly: GCA_036023295.1. Taxonomy (NCBI): domain Eukaryota; kingdom Metazoa; phylum Platyhelminthes; order Proseriata; family Coelogynoporidae; genus Invenusta; species Invenusta paracnida. Next base: position 9,349 of record JAYRBW010009486.1, read on the forward strand.
TAACCGTTATATTGCGTTACTTTTAAAATTCATTCATAATTGTGCTTGGGGTAGTTTTGTATCCCTAAATTTAATCTGCGGGAATATTTTTTCTTATGGTGATATGAACGTGAAATTTAAAATGAAAATATACATATATACAGGTATATGTATATACATAGGTTGGCATTTTAATGATAATGTTAAAAATAATATCAAATTATTGTAATTTAGTGGCTTGACTTCTGCTAATAACTAATCACTTGCGAAATAGAATATAGGTAATGTAATTTCAAGTGTGAAAAAATAAAACAATTCATGAACTCATAAAAATATACTTTGTAATCATAGTGTAATGACATATATATGTACTCGTATAATGTGATATATAATGATGTATAATGCAATTTATGTAATTTAGTAAAACAACAGAAAAGTCGAATAACAACACAAAATATGAAACCCTCATAACTACAAAACATTGGGACATAAAAGAGAAATAGCAATATTTTTTTACAAATAAAACAATTTTCACACCTGGCACGAGTCTTCTTGTCATCAACCCTGGCACATGTATAACACTTATAGGTCTATGATCTGTTCTGGGTTTGTTAACTAAGGCGTTCATTATAGCCAAGTGTTTCAAACGCAAGTTGAACTGATTTTGGTAGTTGTTGCTAGTTAAGTCTAATTTTGACTTGTTCATTAAATTAACAGATCACCAGTTCTCTAGAAGGTTGAAAGCTTTGAAAGGCATATAGGAATTTAGAATTGTGACATCGAGCAAGTTTCAAAACAATACTTAAGTCAACTGTCTGCATTTTCGATTTATTGTGAAATAGCGCAACATGTGGTCCATATTATCTACGCCTGACATGGTAGAGTTATAGAAGGTTACAATTTCCGGTAACCCACTGTCTGTATTATTTGCACTGCTGATTGGGTGGACAGCAAGAACATTGGTTTATTTTTCTTGTCCCAATAATCCTCTGATCGATAGTGTTTGGCCGATTTTTCTGCCACTCTATATGGCACTTGGCATCGCCGGGGGGTGTAACGCCCGTTTGATTTGATCGTGCAGTGCAAACAAGAGTTTTTTTACATAACTCATTCTCAAGCGTAGTGCTTGGATCAATTATTGTTCGTTGTCAAATTGTAACCCTTATCCAGAAAAGGGGTACAACTTTTCCTCTGTAAAGCCATTTCATCACGGTCAGTCTGTGACAACTTAGTTTCTCCGATGTAAGAAATGATATATAAAGTGAATCCAGTACTAGAATCTGACAGATCCAAATAATCTTTAGGCCATATCGTCCAGGTTTGCTTAAAAATATACAAACATGCGAAATTGTACCCTACTGGTATTCCAGCTATTATTCATCGACGGTGAGATTGTGTTTGGTGACATAAAATTATTTTATTTTAGCCATGAGAAGACATTCAATAAGACATTCAATCCTTTGGATCCCGGCGAGTTCTATGGTCGAATCACAGAAAACGCTTCAATAGCAACAATCGTTGTTCAATTATTGTGTCGCTCGAAAGGCTGGTAATCCATCAGATCATAGTGACATAGTAATTGTCACTAAATATAATACTCTTTATTGGAAGTGTCCTTTCGGTACACTCAAAATCTCATTATGAAAAGTATACCGAAATGTCATCCTGTTAGACAACAATTACAACAAAGCGACACCGTAAAGGCGTGCAATTCTAAAAACAGAAAGCCAAGTCCCATAACAGTTTGTAGGTTTTTACAATAAAATGGCCAGAATAAGGAACGGATGGGTTTATAAGCGTATGAATCGAAAAAAGGTCCATCTGAGAGAAACAATCAGCTGAATTTTCCTTAGAGGGAATGAAAGGAAATAAATACACATGTTTAACACGGGCTATTACAGTGCCCAAAAGCGAACAGTCTGTCTGTAAAGAACAAACCAATTTTAAAGGATCAATCATTGCCAGATTATCAAAGTGGATAAAGTCCGAAACCCCACATCATAGTCTGCTAACATATATCGCCGCCAAAATCTCTGCATGTTGCTGGTTACAATTGAACTTAAAGGCAGATGGGGTACCCTGAGGGTCCATGAGGGCGATCTTCGAGGGAGTGGTATCGATCATCCAATTATCCATCCCAAAGAGATCTTGGGAGTGAAAGGTTGCCACTAATTCTGAAAAAGAAGCTTAACAATACGCAAAAGATTAATCGATTATCGAGAGCAAACAGGTCGAAATCTGAAGTAAAAGGCGAATTAAGTTAAGTGAGAAAATCATTAGTTCGAAGCACAGAAAATAACCCACAGAAATAAATTTTCTGTTTATAGGAATATATGAATTATACTTTTACTAAAATAAACATAAAAAACGATCTGATCTGCTAGGATGGCTTTAATAAGCCGGACTATAATGTTAATATGTAAAATACCGATGAACATGTGTATAAAAAGGCGATATCATTTAGTGATATCATTTTTAAAAATTTTGTTTAAAATATTTTGTTACAATTAAGAGATAACATAGACATTGGTCTATAATTAATTATGTCAATATTTGCTATATTTCCTTTATGTACTGGACATTAGACATATTAAGCAGTATTTTACATATTAACGCTATGGTCCAGTTCGTCCGCCATATTAAACGGTGTGTATTTTTTAATGTAAACTTTTAATTATGTATAATTTTTATTGAAATATAGGGTCATCTTCATGTTTTATTAATAAGTTATTTGTAAACAAGAAAACTATTTTCTTAACACATGTGGTCAACAATATTTTTGTTTAAAACAGTTTAATTATTATTTTAAGGCAATATTCATTATCGTATTTACGTGTTTGTTGGAGTTTTACACATAAACTTCGAATTTATGGTATGAATGAAAGCAATAATCTATTAATTATCTAATTATTTATTCTTTTTAGTTTCATTATACACTATTTCACTTATTTATTGTAAACAATAAATAAAAATATATGTCTATGACAATGTTATATAATAGTTAAATTATGACTTAAAAGTTAAATTACCCTTGGTACCTGGGCCATACTTTACAGTTACTCTTATAAGTTGCCATTACGCCAACCATAAAAATAGAGCCTTCTTTAATGTTACATATCTTAAGCTTAATTGACTAATGCTTTGTTCCCCCAAGGCAAAGGTAATAAAAAACTGATTAAAAATGAAATATTGTCTTACATTTTTTTTAAAAGACTACTGGAATCAAGGCCATGAGGATACTGCAACTTACACTAACTAAATTACGACTTATTCTCAACTTCCTGAAATTGTACTATATCGTGTGACCACATATTACACAAAATAACTAGTCTGAAGATAGTTGGTTCCTTTGCAATTTATAAATATGATTAATCCACTTCCAGAGCATCACCAGATGACATAGAGATCAATGTCTTAGTCAAAGAGTTTAAGAAGGTCATACTGATTGAAATCTTCATCATCACTTTATCTTTATTCAATTCTAATATTATCTATTTCCATTAGTGAATCCAAGTTCACTTTCAGATTTCCTGCCTGCAGTCTCATAATATTTTAAGAGTGATAAAATCAAAAAATTAGATAAACAAGAAGCTATATTATTATTACCTATGGGATTTTAACACTGTGGCCTTCAAGGTAAACAATTTAGCCTTCAATAAAAATATTTCAAATCAATTTAATCTGTTTAGACCAAAAATGACATCTAACCTATCTAAAGTATCTAGAATACTCCAAGAATATTTAAATATCAAGCACAGATGACAAAATTATCTTTTTTCAGGCTGCATTTATCACATTGCCTCCTATCACACACTGATAATTTATCTAAGTTATTCAGGATACAGAAATATCTGTTATTTAAGGATATTATTTAGTATTGCTAACAAATCAAGTCATTCAATACAGGGATGTATAAACAGGGTGGCTGCACCTCCTTAAATCTCCTTGAACTCCTTAAGTCTCCTTAAATTATAACATCTCCTTAAAAACTCCTTAAATCCTCTTAAATTTAAGAAAACCTTTATATTTTGAAATTTCATAATGCCATAATTTTTATATGCTCTTTTTTATCCCTCTTG